>CAUYRT010028040.1:0-45733 GCA_963574885.1 Lepilemur ruficaudatus | reverse complement strand
CAGCTTCTGGTTTTGTTGATCTTCTGTATAATTCTTTTGTTCTCAATTTCATTTAGTTCTGTTTTGATTTCTGTTATTTCTTTTCTTCTATTACTATTGGGATTGGTTAGCTCTTCTTCCATTTCCTTGAGTTTATTCATTAGGATGTCAATATCTAAGCTTTCTGTCTTTTGCATGTGAGTGTTTATAGCTATTAGTTTTCCTCTTAGGTATGATTTTGCTGTATCTCACAGGTTTTGGTAACTTGTGTGTCCTTTATCTTTTAGTTCAAAGAAACTCTTCTTGTCCCTATTAATTTTCTCCTTGGCCCAAGAGTTTTTCAGTAATAAATTGTTTAGTTTCCATGACTTTGTGAAGCGGTGAGAGTTTCTACAGGAATTGATCTCTAATTTTATACCTCTATGGTCAGATAAGAAATACGATGTAATTACCTTTTTTTTTGAATTTATTGAAATCTGATTTCCGGGCTAGTACGTGGTCAGTTTTGGAATAGGTCCCATGGGCTGTTGAATAGAATGTAAATTCAGCTTTATTTGGGTGGAATGTTCTGTAGAGATCTGTCAGATTTTTTTGTTCAAGAGCTCTGTTTACGTCCATTACTTCTTTGCTCATTTTCTGTTTGGAGGATCTGTCCATTTCATTCAGTGGAGTGTTGAAGTCCCCTACTGCTATGGCAGTATTGTTTAACATGTTATTAAGATCTGACAAGGTTTGCTTTATGTCGTTAGGTACTGCTGCGTTGGGTGCATAAATATTAAGAATATTTAGATCTTTTTCTTGGATCTTCCCTTTCACCATTATAAGGTGGCCTTGTTTATCCTTTTTTACTTTTGTTATTTTACAGCTTATGTTGTCAGCAAATAGTACAGCTACACCTGCTTTCTTTTGACTTCCATTTGCCTGGATGATAGTTTTGCATCCCTTGGCTTTCATTCAGAAATCATCTTTGTGAGTTAGATGTGTTTCCTTTATACAGGAGATACTAGGCTTGTGTATTTTCATCCATTGTGCCAGTCTCTTTCTCTTCAGGGGGCAGTTTAAGCCATTAACATTTATTGAAAGGATTGAAATTTGAAAAAGACTTCCATTCATATTGTTGGGTAAAGTCCAGTTGCTTTGTTTAACTCCCTGTGGTATCCTGCAGTTCAAGTTCTAGCCTTTAACTCTTCGAAGATTTTCGTTTGGAGAGTATCTATTTCCTTGTTCTGTGTGAAAGACCGGTCTAAGAATTTCCTTTAAGGCTGCTGTGGTCGTTGTGAATTCTAACAGCAAATGCTTGTCTGAGAAGGACTTTATTTCACCCTCATAGATGAAACTTAATTTTTCCAGATAAAGAATTCTAGGTTGGGCTTTATTCTGTTTTAGAAGATTGAGGATAGGCATCCAGTCCCTTCTGGCTTGTAGGGTTTCAGATGAGAAATCCACAGTTAATCTGATAGGCCTGCCTTTGAAGTTTATTTGTTGTTTTTGTCTGGCTGCACAGAGGATTGCTTCTTTCATATTTACTCAGGTAAGTCTAATAATCACGTGACGAGGTGATTACCTTTTCACGTTGAGTCTTCCAGGAGTTCTGTGCACTTCTTGTACCTGTATATAAAGATTTCTTGCTGGCCCTGCATGTTTTCCTCCAGTATTTCAGGAAATAAGTTTTCCAATCCTTGTGAATGTTCCTCTGCCCCCTCCGGAAACCATATCAACCGGAAGTTATGTTTTTTTACATAATCCCATACTTCCTGTAAACTCTGTTCTTGTCTCCTGTTTCTGTTTTCCCTTTCTTCCTCTGCTTTGTTGAGGGCATAGACATAGTCTTAAAGCTCTGAGACTCTGTCCTCTGCATCGTCCATCCTGTTCTTAAGACTTTCCATTGAGTTTTGGAGCTCTTTGAATATTTCCTTCATTTCCAGGATTTCTGTTTTATTCTTCTTTATCAATTCAATTTCTTTGGAGAATTTTTCATTGATTTCCTGAATCGTTCTTGTGGTTTTCCTATGTTGGGAATCAATTTTCTCTTCAATGCCATTGAGTTTTCTCACAAATCCATATTCGAAATTCTTCCTGTGTTAATTTAATTGTATCCTGTATGTTAGTGTCAGTTGGCAGTGATCGAGTATTTTCTTTTGGAGGTGACCTCTATCTCTGATGCTTCAGGTTTCCTGTGATAAATCGCTGGGTCTTTCTCATCTGGGTACTTTGTTTAGTATCGGAGATGCTGAATCTGACTTATGAACCAAAATCTGGTAGGCTGATGCTACCGTCCCTGAGCCTCCAGCAGGGAAGAGGAGGCGCAGGGGAGGAACCAGTCTGGTGACCAGGTTTCAGGATGAATATCCTCCTTTCCAGCTCTGCCCAGTGGAGGGGTCAATCGCCTTGGTGCAATGCCCCCAGGCCAGAGTCGCAGGAGAGGGCAATTAGCAGTGTTTTCCCAGGTCACAACTAGTGAGGTAATCTCCCTTGCAACTCTGCCCTGCCCAGTTGGGTTCTGCTCCCTTGGCCCAGAGTGCAGACCTCTCGGTGGGGTTTGAAACTGCCCAAAGCTAGCCTGGAATGTCCGAGGTGAATGTCAGGACACTCCTCTATCCACTGCTTCAGACACCAAACCCGAGCCACGGGAATGGGAGGAGCTTTAGCTGGGTTGGGGGATCAGAGGACTCTAACCTTCTATTTTCCACCCTTCTTCAAATGGCAGACCGGCTTGTCCAGGCTAGGATGGGAAGGAGGACTGTGACTGCGTGTCCAGAGCAATACTCAGCATCCCCAGGCCACTGGAAGGCGACTCGCTGCCTAGTTAGAGCCATCCTGTCACCAATTTAGAGCGGATGGGGCAGACGCCCACCAATCCGATGGAGGGGTAAGGAGCACAGACAGCTTCCAATCCATGCTCCCAGCCCACAGCTACCCCAGCCCTCTGAGTCCCAACTGTTCAGCTGCAGGGAGGAACGCTGGCTCTGTCTCACTAGTGCCTGCCAAACCCTCAGCAAGTTCCCAGGGCAAAGTCACCTCCAAGGTATATGCTCCCAGTCCTAGTCTTGGAAGCCTCCTGACATGAGAAGGCACTCTCTGCACTCCCTCCTGCAGTAGCAGGAAGCGCCCTCTCAGATGGGGACCTCTTCCACTCTAGGCTGACTCAGAGGAGTGCACTGGACAGTTCAAAATGTTTCCCACTCCAGTTTTTACTCCACTCAGCCCCTCTGCCTGCACTGCCGCTTCCTGCGGGATTCAGCCACCTCTCCCGCTGCGTGGGTGTGGGGCGCAGTGGGGGAAGGATTGTCTTCCTGGGAGTCAGAACGCCCTGCTGCAGCCGCTGTTGCTGGCTGGGCCGGGATCCACGATCCCCCCTGAGGCACGCATCTGACTCTCTGGGCTCCACAAGAAATTTTCTGAATAACCTCTCTTTTCTGCCGGTGTCCAGTGTCCCACGCTGTTTCTCTGTAGGTCTACGGAACTGGTCCTGTGGAAGTTGAGTTCACTGTCATGCAGAAGACAGACTATTTTTTCTCTGACTCTGAGAGCAGAGAGCCAGGAGGCCACCCCTAATCCGCCATTTTCTCCAGTCCCCAGTCTAGCTAAATCTTTGTTGATTTTATTTATTTTTAAAACCTCTTATTTTTGTCAATGTTTGTGTTGTTTTTATTGTCTATTTTGTTTATTTCTGCTCTATTCTTTTACTTTTTCTCTTTCACCCATGTGTTTTGTTTGTTATTATTTTTCTAGTTTCTTGAGGTGTAAAGTTATGTTCCTTATTTAAGATCCTTCTTTTTCCTTAGTGTAGCCATTTATTGTTACAAATTTCCAATTTCGACCTGCTTTTAATGTATTCCATAAATTTTGGCATGATTTGTTTGTATTTTTAATTGTTTCAAAACTTTATAACTTTCTTTTTGTAGTTTTCATTGACCCATTTGTTGTTCAGGATTATTTTCTTTGATTTTTGTAAACTTGTAAAGTTTCCAAGGTTTCTTCAATTTTTGAATTCTAGCTTTATTGCACTCTTGTGAGAAAGATACTTGATAGGATTTTGATTATTTAAAATTTGTTAAGACTTGTTTTCTGACATAACGTATGGTTTACCATGTAAAATGTCACAGTTAGTGTTGAGAAAAATGTGTATTCTGTAGCTCTTGGATGGAATTACTCTAAATGTCTGCTACTTCCATTTTCTCTAGAGTGCAATTAAACTCCAGTGTTTCCTAGTTGATATTCTGTCTAGATGATCTGTCCATTGCTTAAAGTAAATATTAAAGTCCTCTACTATTATTGTATTATAGCCAGTCTTTGCATTAGATCTATTAATATTTGGTATATACATTTTAATGCTATGGTGTTAGGTGCATGTATACTGATAATTGTTTTATCCTCTTCTTGTATGGGCCCTTTTATCATTAAGTAATGACCTTCTTTTTCCTTTTGTACCATCTTGACTTAAGGTATAACTTATCTGACATAAGTACAGCAACTCTTACTCTTTGTTGGTTTCCATTTACACAGAATGTCTTTTTACCATTTCTGTTCTTTTTCTTCTTCTTATCTATGTAGGTAAAGTGAATTTTTTGTAGAAAGTACATAGTATGGTCTTATTTTGTTTTATCCTTTGAACAATTACATGTCTTTTCATTGGAGAATTTAATACATTTATTCAAGGTTATTATTGATAAGTAAGGATTTACTAATTTCATTTTTTAATTTATCTTCTAGGTCTATTTGTAGTTCTCTTCTTTTGCCTCTTTGGCTGTCTCCCTTTGTGCTTAAGAGACTTTTTTCTAGTAATATGTTTTCATGGCTTGCTATTTACTTTTTTAATGATATTTTTCTTTATCGAGGTATACTTTACATATCATGCCTTTCCTCCACTTTAAGTGTACAATTAAATGATTTTCAGTGAATTTACCGAGGTGTACAGTTAATCACATAAATCAGTTTTTGAGGAATTACTTTCCCCTATTGAGACCCCTAATTCTGCTCCCCAGCTACTTTTCAAGCATGTCCCACCCCTCCACAGTGTCCACCACATCACTAAGATGTGGGTTCCCCCACCCCCGGAATCCCTAGTGAACACTCCCACTATTTGAGCACCATGGTGTAAATCAGTCAATACCAATTTGATGGCGAGTACAAGTGGGGCCCATTCTTCGGGTCTTGTGTCACCTCACTTCGAATAATGGGCTCAAGCTTAATCCAAGATAATATAAGCGGTGCTAGCTCACTGTCATTTCTTAAAATTGAGTAATATTCCATTGTGAACATACACCAGATTTTAACAATCCACTCATGAATTGGCGGGCACTTGGGTTGTTTCCATGACCTAGCAATAGTGAATTGTGCTGCCATAAACATTCGGGTGCAGATGTCTTTATAATAGAATGTCTTATGCTCTTTTGGGTAGATGCCTAATAATGCTATTGCTGGATCGAATGGTAATTCTACTTTTAGCTCTTTGAGGAATCTCCAAATTCTTTTCCACAAAGGTTGCACCAATTGGCAGTTCCACCAGCAGTGGAAGAGTGTTCTTGCCTCTCTGCATCCTCGCCAGCATTTGTTTTTTTGGGATTTTTTGATAGAGGCCAATCTCACTGGGGTTAGGTGGTATCTCATTGTGCTTTTGATTTCCATTTCTCTAATGATTAGAGATGATGAACATTTTTTAAATATGTTTTTTGGCCGTTATTCTGTCTTCTTTGGAATAGTTCCTGTTCATCTCTTTTGCCCATTTACAAATAGGGATTTTTTGATATTTTCTCGTTAATTCTTTTGAGTTCTGGGTACATTCTTGTTATCTGACCTTTTTTCGGAGGTGTCGAGAGAAAATATTGTCTCCCATTCTCTAGGTTGTCCATTTGCTCCAGTGATAGTTTCTTCGGCTGTGAAGAAGCTTTTTGATTTGATCAGATCCCATTTGTTCATTTTTGTTGCTGCATTAATTGCTTTGGGGGTCTTCTTCAAGAATTCTTTGCCTAGGCCGATGTCTGAAAGGGTCTTCCCAGCCTCCTCTTCTGGGATTCTTAAGTTTTCATGCCTTAGGTTTAGGTCTGTTTACCATCTTGAGTGTACTTTTGTGAGAGATGACAGGTAGGGATCCAGTTGCATTTTTCTACATGTAGCTATCCAGTTTTCCCAGCACCATTTATTGAAAAGAGATTCGTTTCCCCATGTATATTTTTGTCTTATTTATCAAAGATTAGTTTACCATATGCAGATGGTTTCATCTCTGTATTCTCAGTCCTCTTCCAAATATCAATGCTTCTCTTCTTTTACCAATACAAAACTGATTTGATTATTATTGCTTTATAGTACAACTTGAAGTCTGGAAGACTGATGCCTCCCAGTTTGTTCTTTTTGCTTAAGATTGCTTTGGCTATACGAGGTCTTTTCTGGTTTCATACAAAGTGAAGAATTCTTTTTTGTAGTTCTGTAAAGAATGAAGATGGTACTTTGATGGGGATTGCACTTATTCTGTAGATCACTTTAGGTAATATCGACATTTTAACAATATTGATTCTACCAATCCATGAACAAGGCAGATTTTTCCATCTTTTTCCGTCTTCTACAATTTCATTTTTTGGTGTTTCATAATTCTCCTTGGATATTTCTTTCATATCTTCTGTTTAATTTACTCCTAGATATTTAATTTCTTGGGAGGCTATAGTAAAAGTATTTCCTTTTTCATTTGAGTTTTGGCTTTACTATTTTTGGCGTATAAGAATGCCTCTGATTTGTGTATATTGATTTTATAACCTGAGACTTTACCAAATTCATTTATCAAATCAAGGAGTCTCTTGGAAGAATCCATGGGGTTTTCTAGATATAATATCATATCATCAGTGAACATCGAGAGTTTGATCTCATCTGCACCAACTTGGATACCCTTAATACCACCATCTTGCCTAATTGCTATTGCTAGGACTTCGAGCACTATGTTGAATAGGAGAGGGGAAAGTGGGCATCCTTGTCTAGTTCCAGCTCGAAGTGGGAATGATTTCAGTTTTTCCCCATGTAGTATGATGTTGGCTGTAGGTTTGTCATAGATGGCTTTGATCAGATTAAGGTATGAACTGCCTATGCCTATTTTGTTAAGACTCTTTATCATAAAGGTGTGTTGGACTTTGTCAAATGCTTTTTCTGCATCTATTGAGAGAATCATATGGTCTCTGTTCTTGCTTTTCTTTATGAGGCTAATTGCATTTATAGATTTGTGAATGTTGAGCCATCCTTGCATCCCGGGAATAAAGCTCACTTGTTCGTGATGAATTATTTTTTTGATGTGTTGCTGAATTCTATTAGCTAAAATTTTGTTGATGATTTTTGCATCTATATTCATGAGACATATTGGTCTCTAATTTTCTTTTTTTGTTGGGTCCTTTCCTGGTTTTGGAATTAAAGTGATGTGGGCTCCATAGAATCAATTTGGAAGGATTCCATCCTTCTCAATGTTGTGGAATAAATTCTGAAGAATAGGTATGAGTTCTTTTTGGTATGTTTTGTAAAACTCTGACGTGAAGACATCAGATCCCAGGCTTTTCCACTTTGCAAGGTTCTTAATTACTGTTCCAGTTTCTGAGCTTGAGATTGGTCTGTTTAGAAATTCTTTTACCTCCTGGGTGAACTGAGGAAGGTTGTGTGTTTCGTGAAATCTGTCCATTTCCTCCTCGTTATGTAGTTTTTGAACATATAATCTTTTATAGTAATCAAAGATAATGTTCTGTATTTCCATGGAGTCTGTTGTGACCTCCCCTTTTGCTTTTCTAATTCAGTTTATTAGAGCCCTTTCCCTTGAGTTCTTGTCATTCTAGCCAGAGTGGTATCAATTTTGTTTATCTTTTCTAAAAACCAGCTTCTGGATTTGTCGATCTCCTGTATAATTCTTTTGTGCTCAATTTCATGTAGTTCTGCTTTGATCTTTGTTATTTCTTTTCTTCTCTTGGATTGGGATTGGTTTGCTCTTCTTCCATTTCCTTGAGTTTATTCATTAGGATGTCAATATCTAAGCTTTCTGTCTTTTGGATGTGAGCGTTTATTGCTATTAATTTTCCTCTTAGGTATGCTTTTGCTGTATCCCACAGGTTTTGGTAACTTGTGTCTCCTTTATCATTTAGTTTGAAGAAACTTTTGATTTCCGTCTGAATTTTCTCCTTGACCGAAGAGTTTTTCAGTAATAAATTGTTTAATTTCAAAGACTTTGTTGAGTGTTGAGCGTTTCTATAGGAATTTAACTCTAATTTTATTCCTCTATGGTCAGAGAAGACACACAGTATAATTTCTATTTTTTTGATTTGTTGAGATTTGATTTGCGAGCTAGTATGTGGTTGGTATTGGAAAAGGTTCCATGGGCTGCTGAGTAGAATGTAAATTCAGCTTTATTTGGGTAGAATGTTCTGCAGAGATCTGTCAGATCTTTTTGTTCAAGAGCTCCGTTTACATCCATTACTTCTTTGCTCATTTTCTGTTTGGAGGATCTGTCCAATTCATTCAGTGGAGTGTTGAAGTCCCCTGCTACTATGGCAGCATTGTTTAACAAGTCATTAAGATCTGACAAGGTTTGCTTTATGTGTTTAGGTGCTCGTACGTTGGGTGCATAAATATTAAGAATAGTTAAATCTTCTTGTTGGATCTTCCATTTCACCATTATAAAGTGGCCATCTTTATCCTTTTTTACTTTTGTTATTCTAAAGCTTATGTTGTCTGCAAATAGTATAGCTATGCCTGCTTTCTTTTGTCTTCCGTTTGCCTGGATGATTGTTTCCATCCCTTGACCCTGAGCTGGAATGCATCCTTGTGGGTTAGATGTGTTTCCTGTATACAGCAGATACTGGGCTTGTGGATTTTTATCCACTCTGCCAGTCTGTTTCTTTTCAGAGGACAGTTTAAGCCATTAACATTTATTGAAAGGATTGAAATTTGAGGAAGGTTTACATTCATATTGTTGCCTAAAGTCCAATTGCTTTGTTTTACTCCTTGCGTCATCCTGCAGTTCAAGTTCTAGCCTTGACACTCTTTGAGGGTTTTACTTTTAAGAATGCCTATTGCCCTGTTCAGTGTCAGAGGCCCGTCTAAGAACTTCCTGTAGGGCTGGTCTAGTCTTTGCATATTCCATCAGAGAATGCTTGTCTGAGAAGGTCTTTATTTCTCCCTCATAGATGAAACTTAATTTTGCCAGATAAAGAATTCTAGGTTGGGCTTTATTCTGTTTTAGAAGATTAAGAATAGGCACCCAGTCCCTTCTGGTTTGTAGGGTTTCAGCTGAGAAATCTGCAGTTAATCTGATAGGCCTGCCTTTGAAGTTTATTTGTTTTTTTTGTCTGGCTGCACAGAGGATTGCTTCTTTTGCATTTACTTTGTTCAGCCTAATAATCACGTGACGAGGTGATTGCCTTTTCATGTAGAGTCTTCCAGGAGTTCTGTGTGCTTCTTGTACCTGAATATCAAGATTTCTGGCTAGGCCTGGCACATTTTCCTCTAGTATTTCATGAAATAAGTTTTCTAGTCCTTTTGAGTGGTCCTCAGCTTCCTCCGGCACCCCTATCAATCGTAGGTTTGGGTTTTTTACATAATCCCATACTTTTTGTAAACTTTGCTCTTGTCTCTTGTTTCTATTTTCCCTTTCTTCCCCTGCTTTGTTGAGGGCATAGACATAGTCTTCAAGCTCTGAAACTCTTTCCTCATCATGGTCCATCCTGTTCTTCAGGTTTTCCATTGAGTTTTGGAGCTCTCTGAATATTTCCTTCATTTCCAGGATTTCTGTTTGATTCTTCTTTATCAATTCAATTTATTTGGAGAATTTTTCATTCATTTCCTGAATCATTCTTGTGGATTCTCTATTTTGGGCATCAATTTTCTCTTCAATTCCATTGAGTTTTCTAACAATCCATATTCAGAAATCTTCCTCTTTCAGATTCATCATATGAAGTATATTGGTATCAGTTGGTCATGACAGAGAATTTATTTTTGGAGGTGATTTTTCTGTCTGAATCTTCATGTTTCCTGTGATCTTTCACTGGTTCTTTCTCATCTGGGTTCTTTGTCAAGGATTGGAGTTGCTGGGACTGGATTATGAACCACGATCTTAAGGGCTGCTTCTATTTTCTTTCAGCCTTTAGCAGGGAAAAAGACTGGAAGGGGAGGTGACCGTCTGGTGACCAGGTTACAGGATCAATTCCCTCCTTCTCAGCTCCACCCAGAGGTGGAGTCAGTTCCTTCTGCATGAAGTGCCAGGCCCTGTTCACAGGAAAGGGTGGGTGGTGCTGACTCCCCAGGACCAAAGTGAAGAGGCAACCTCCCTTGCAACTCCTCCCTGACAAGCTAGTTCTGCTCCTCTGGCTCAGAAGGAAAACAGCTGGGTAGGGAGGGCAAGGACCCAAGACCAGCCTGGCATGTCCGCTGTGCCTGGCTGTCACCATGTTCCCCTAACCTTCCTTTCAAACACTGTACAGGGGCTGAATGGGAGCTGCAGATAGACTCTGACTTTTTTTTCCCCTCTTCCCCAAACCTCTTTCAAATGCTGGACTTGCTCGACCGGTTTAGGACTGGTAGGGGGGCTGGGGTCACTATCAGAGCAGCCTGTTTCCAGGCTAGGGTAAGCATCCAATCCCGTATTTAGTGTCTGCACTCAGAGTCCTCATGTAGCAGAGCTTCCTAAGACTTGCTCCGAGCCCGCAGCATCCCAACCCACTGAAACCCCACTGTTCAGCTGCAGGGTAGCACAGTCACTCTGTCTATCCAGAGTCTGCCAAAACCTCAGCGAGTTCCCAGGACAGGGTCTTCTCCAAGGTATACGCTCCCATCGCTAGTCTTGGAAGCCTCTCGACGCGAGAAGGCACTCTCTGCACTCACTGCTGTGGCAGCGGGGAGCGCCTGCTCGGCTAGGGACCTCCCCAAACAGAGGAGCACACTGGAGAGTTCAAAATTTTTCCCGCTCCAGTTTTTCCTCCACACAGCCCGTCTGCCTGCACCACTGTTACCCGCAGACTTCAGCCACTTTCCCGCTTGCGAGGGTGTGGGGCACAGTGGGGGAAGGATGGTCCCCCTGGGGAGTCAAAACGCCCTGGCACAGATGCTGGCTGGCCGGCCGGAGTGAGAACTGGGCTCCCTCTCTAAGGCACCTGTCAGACTCTGTGTACTTCGCGAGAAATTTTCCGATTCACCTCTGTTTTCCACTGAGGTCCAGTGTCCCACTCTGTTTCTCTGTAGATCCACAGAGCTGGTCCTGTGGAAGTGGAGTTCCCTTGCGTGCAGTGGTCTGCCCATTTTACCTCTGACTCTGAGAGTATAGAGCCAGGAGGCCACCCCTATTCTGCCATTTTCCACAGTCCTCGCTATTTACTTTTAATGGATCTATTATAGACTATGTGGAGATGATAAGGCTTGCAAAAAACATCTTATAGTTATAACAAGCCATTTTAAACTGACAACAACTTAACTTTCATTTCAAAGATAAAAGCAATACAAAACAAAGTACACTTTAACACCATTCACTGCCGATATTGACCTTTATATACTTTAATTGACATATTTAGATATTTCCTATTTCTTATTTAATTTTTGTAGTTTTATTGTCTGTAACAGTTTTACCTTTTAACCTTCATACTTAAGATATTTTGTTTACATGCTAAATTACATTTTAGTGGATTCTGAATTTGTCTATTTCTTACTTCTATCAGTGAGTTTCAAACCTTAATTTGTGTTCATTTTATATGGTTACAACATTTTTTATTTCAGCATATTATGGGGATACAAATGCTTAGGTTATGTATGTTGCTATTGCCCTCCCTCCCCTGCTGAGTGAGAGCTTCAAGCATGTCCATCCCCCAGATGGTGTGCATTGCACTCATTATGTATGTGTATAACCATACCCTCCTACCCCCTCCCATCTGCCCAAAGCAAGATAAATGTTATTCCTATATGTCCACTTAGGTGTTGATCAGTGAAACCAATTTGCTGGTGAGTACATGTGGTGCTTGCTTTTCCATTCTTGGGATACTTAAATTAGTAGAATGGGCTCCAGCTCTATCCAGGAAAATACAGGAGGTGCTATATCACTGTTGTTTCTTATAGCTGAATAGTACTCCATGGTATACATATACCACATTGTATTAATACACTCATGTATTGATGGGCACTTGATTTTTTTCCACATCTTTGCAATTGTGAATTGTGCTGCTATAAATATTCAAGTACAGATGTCTTTTTTATAGAATGTCTTTTGTTCTTTTGGGTAGATGCCTAGTAATGGGATTGCTGGATCAAACGGTAGATCTATTTCTATCTCTTTAAGGTATCTACATATTGCTTTCCCCAGAGATTGCACTAGTTTACAGTCCCACTAGCAGTGTATGAATGTTCCTATCTCTCTGCATCCATGCCAGCATTTATTGTTTTGGGACTTTTGATAAAGGCCATTCTCACTAGAGATCAGTGATATCCAGTTGTGGTTTCAATTTGAATTTCCCTGATGATTGGAGATGTTGAGAATATTTTCATAGGTTTGTTGGTCATTATTCTGTCTTTTTAAAAGTTGTTGTTATGTCCTTTGCCCACTTTTTGATAGGGTTGTTTGATTTTTTCTTGCTTATTTTCCTGAGTTGTAAATAGATTTTAATTATAAGCCCCTTATCAGATGTGTAGCATGCTAAAATTTTCTCCCATTCTGTAGGTTATCTGTTCTCATTACAGTTTCTTTAGCTGTGCAGAATCTTTTTAGTTTGATCAGGTCCCATTTATTTATTTTTGTAGTTGTTGTGATTGCCTTTGGGGTCTTCTTCATAAATTCTTTTCTTAGGCCAATGTCTAGAGACGTATTTCCAACATTTTCTTCTAGAATTCTTGTAGTTTCATGCCTTTGATATAAGTGTATCTTCCACCGTGAGTTGATTTTTTTAAGAGGTGAAACGTGCAGATCCTGTTTCAGTCTTCTACATGTGGCTATCGAGTATTCCCAGCACCATTTATTGAATAAGGATTATTTTCCCCTGTGTATGTTTTTCTGTGCTTTGTCAAAGATTAGATGGCTACATGAGGCTGGATTTATATCTAGGTTCTCAGTTCTGTTCCGTTGGTCTGTGTCTCTGCTCTTGTGCCCATACCATGCTGATTTAGTTACTATAGCCTTGTAGTATAGCTTGGAGTCTGGTAAATTGATGCTGCCCATTTTGATCATTTTGCCTAGGAGTGCTTTTTCTATACGTGTCTTCTCTCATTCCATACAAAGTGTAGAAATATTTTTTCTAGATCTGTGTAAAATGATGTTGGTATTTTAATAGGGATTGCATTGAATCTGTAGATCACTTTCAGTATTACAGATATTTTAACAATGTTAATTCTGCCAATCCACAATCTTGGAATAATTTTCCACCTGTTTACATCCTCTGCTATTTCCTTCCTCAGTGTTTTGTAGTTCTACCTGTAGAGTTCTTTTACATCCTTCATTAAATATATTTTTTGGTACTTTCGTTTTCTTTGTTCCTATTGGGAAGGGTCTTGAGTCTATGATTTGGTTCTCAGTTTGACTGTTCTTAGCCTATAGGAATGCTATTGATTTCTGTACTTTGATTTTATAGCCTGTGACTTTGCTGAATTTGTTTATCAATTTTAGTAGTCTCATGGCAGAATCTTTGGGGTTTTCTAGGTATAGGGTCATATTGTCAGCATTGGGAGATAGTTTGACCTCTTCTGCCCCCATTTGGATGACCTTGATTTGTATCTCTTATCTGATTTCTCTGGCTAGGGGTTCCAGCACTATGTTGAATAAAAGTGGTGAGAGAGGGGATCCTTGTCTGGTTCCAGTTCTAAGGGGCCATGTTTTCAATTTTTTTCCCATTCAGTATGATGTTGGCTGTGGATTTCCCATAAATGGCTTGTGTCATTTTCAGGTAAGCACCATCTATGCCTATTTTGTTACACATTCTTATCATAAAGTGGTGTTGAATTTTGTCAAATGCTATTTCTGTGTTATTGAGAGGATCATACGGTCTTTGTTTTTGCTTCTATTTGTGTGGTGAATTATATTTATAGACTAGTGTATGTTGAACTATCTCAGCATCTCTGGTCTGAAGACCACTTGGTTTTGATGGATTATTGTTTTTCAAAAAAACAACTTTATTAAAGTATAATTTACATACCATGCAATTCATCCATTTTAAGTGTACAATTAAATGATTGTAAGTAAATTTACCAAGTTGTACAGCCATTCCCACAAATCAGTTTTAGAACATTTACATCCCCCTAGTAAAAGCCCTAAATCCTATCCCCAATTTCAGGGACCCACTACTCTGCTCCCAGTTTCTATAGATTTGCCTTTTCTGGACATTTCATATGCATGGAATTATATAATATTTGAATTTTTTCTCCAATTTCTTTACTCAGCATTTTTTTGGTCATAGTTTGAATCTTTGCCTCTCCTTAGCAAGGGTTAGTGGTATGAATTCGGTTTCCTAGGATTTTATTTAGAATTTTTGCATCTATATTCATAAGGGATATTGGTCTGTAGTTTTCTCTTTTTTTGTTGCGTCCTTTCCTGGTTTTGGTATCAGAGTGATGTTGGCTTCATAAAATGTGTTGGGGAGGATTCCTTCCTTCTTGATGTTGTGGAATAATTTCTGCAGGATAGGCACCAGTTCTTCTTTGTAAGCCAGGTGAAATCAGTGTGTGAAACCATCTGTCTAGGACTTTTCTTTTTAGGAAGGTTTTTTATTGCTGTTTCAATTTCAGTACGTGATATTGGTCTTTTAAGGAATTCTATTTCTTCCTGGTTGAGCCTAGGGAGCCTGCGTGTTTCTAGGAATTTGTCCATTTCCTCCACATTTTCCAGCTTATCTGCATTCAGGTTTTTACATTCTTATAGATGATATTTTGTATTTCCATGGCATCAGTTGTAATTTCTCCTTTTTCATCCCTGATACAGCTTATTAGAGTTCTTTGTTTTATGCATTTCATTAGTCTAGCCAAAGGTGTGTCAATTTTGTTTATTTTTTCAAAGAACCAACTTTTTAACAATGAGTTGGAGAGCGGAATTGGGGGTCTCAATAGGGGAAAGGAATTCCTCAAAAGCTGATGCATGTGATTAACTGTACACCTCGGTAAATTCACTGAAAATCATTTAATCGTACACTTAAAATGGAGTGTTGGTTGTACGTAGATACAGTTGGAGCACTATGTATGTACTCTCTGGACTGCTTTGACAGAGTAGGTTTTTGAATGTAACAAGATAAGTCAACTTGAATGGTAATATATTTTGGGAAATCAGCTCACTACAAATTGTGACTGTAAACATTGTACTGTAAATGCTTTGTAGTTTTCCCCCAATTAAAAAAAAGAAAAGAAAAAAAAAGAACCAACTTTTTGTTTTATTAATCTTCCATAGGGTGTTTTTGTTGTGAATTTCATTTAGTTCTCATTAGACCTGATTAATTTCACTTTTTCTGCTAGCTGGGGTTCAGACTGTTCATCCTTTTCCAGTTATTTGACATAATTCATTAGATTATCTCCTTGTGATCTTTCTGTCTTTTGGATATAGGCATTTCTGGAAATAAACTTTCCTATCAAGTCTTCTTTAGCCATGTCCCACAGATTTTGATAACTTGTGTCTCCTTTGTCACTTAGTTCAAAGAATCTTAATTTCCATCTTGATTTCATCATTTATGAAATAATTGTTCAGTAGAAGATTATTTAGTTTCCATGACTTTGTGTAGATATGAGAGTTTTTATTGGGGTTAATTTCTAATTTTATTCTACTGTGATGTGAGAAGATACATGATATAGTTTCTATTTTTAAAAATTTTTTGAGACATATTTTGTGACCTGGGATATGGTCAATCTTAGAAAATGTCCCATGAGGTGATGAGTAAAACTATATTCAGTGGATTTTAAGTGCAATATTCTGTAAATGTCAGTCAGGCCCATGTGTCCTAGAATTCTGTTTAAGTCCATTATTTCTTTGTTAGTTTTCTGTTTAGGTTAGTGATCTATCCAGTGGTGTCTGAGGGATGTTGAAGTCGCTGTCTATTATGATGTTGCTGTTTATCATTTTGTTTCGATTAAGTATGGTTTGCTTTATTAATTTGGGTGCACCTAATTTGGGTGCACACATATTTAGAATTGTTATGTCTTCTTTTTGAACTGTACTCTTTACCATTATATAGTGACTCTCACTGTCTTTCATTACTTTTGAGGATGCCTTTATTTCTCCTTCATATACACAGCTTAGTTTTGCAGAGTACAAGATTCTAGGCTGGACATTATTCTGCTTCAGAAGAATGAGATTGGGGCCCCAGTCTCTTCTTGCTTGTGACGTTTGAGTTGAGAAGACTGGTGTTATTCAGATGGGCTTTCCTTTGCATGTTACTTGCTTCTTTAGCCTTACAGCTCATAGGAGGGTCTCTTTAGTGGATATTTTGGTCAGTGTGATGACTGCATGTCGTGACATTTTCCTGTTTTCAATGAATCCCCAGGAGTCCTTTGAGCTTCTTGTACCTGAATATTTGGATTTTTAGTGAGGCCTGGGAAATTTTCTTCTATTAGATCTTCAAATAGCTTATCCAACCCCTTGTGTATTTTCATCGTCACCCTCAGGAATGCTCATGATTTAACCTTAGGCTTCTTCACATAATCCAACATTTCTTGTAGGCTTAGGTCTTTTCTCTTATTTCTGTGTTTTATCTCTTTGACTGACTTATTTAATTGAAAGGTGTTATTTTCAATCCCTGAGATTCTCTCGTCTGTTTTATCTACCCTGTTCTTGAGGGATTCCACTGTGTTTTGCAGTTCCTTGAATAAATTCTGCATTTCCAGGAGTTCAGTTAGATTTTTCTTTAATATTTCAATTTCTTTAGTGAATTTTTCTTCGAGGTCCTGGATTTTTTTTGTGGTTTCTTTGTGTTGGTTGTCTATTTTTTCTTGCACATCATTGTGTTTTCTTACAATCCATGTTTGAAAAGTTCTTCTTCTGTCATTGTGGTGTTCTGAATTTGGCCAATGTCCATCTCTAGAGAGCTAGTGTTCCTCTTTGGGGGTATGCTTTCTGTTTGAGTCTTCATACTTCCACAGTTCTTTCACTAAGCCTTTCCCATCTGGATCAGCCATTGCTTGCCAACTTTCAATTTTTATTTAGAAAGTAACATGCCCTGTTTAGGCTCTCTTCCAGTAGATGCAGTTTAGGAGCAAGGCAGATAGCAGCTGCTGCCCACCAGCTTGATACATGTGCTTATGTGGTTGCTTGATCCTCCGCTATGTGTAGCTTCTAGCGGAGGTTAGTCTTCTCCTTATGAGAGGATTACTTGGGGAGCCTATTATGGCCTCTTTCCAGGATTTTTTTTACCTGACCAGGCCCCCCACTGTTGGCCTCCAACCAGACACAGAAATCTAGCCCCAAAGTTATGATCCTACTGTTTGACCTAAACCTGTCTGACCAGCAAAGTCACTGGGCTATCAGCTATTGGTCTGTGCCATGGCCCCATGGATTCACACTAGTCGCAGGGGGAAAGTGGCTTTTGTTTCCTCTCCCTACCTCCAGGGGTGGAGCCTACCACTTTCTGCATGAAAATTGCTGGCTAGGGGGTGGGACTGGTTCCCCAGTCTGCAAGCGCCCCAGCATCTGTGAATCCTGCAGGTGTTAACCTCCCATGACTGGGGAAGTATTCAGAATTCACCCATTGAGTTGGGCCTGGCTAGTTGACCATAGGTCGTGTAAGGGTAGAGCTTATCCCAAGAGTCTCCGGGTTGTGGGAAGGGAGCTGCCTGACACCAAAGTGCACCACAGTGTTTGGGTTGTGGACCCCCCAAATGGTGACCACTCACAGGCAGAGTGCTAGCACTGGGGGTGACTGTTCAGGAGTTGGCAGGTGCTGGATTGGGGAGCTGATTCATCAGGGAGCCCCATTGTATTTTTTATGTCACCCATCTGCAATCTCATGCCTGTCCAGCAGGAGCTCTTGCTCTTCCTGACCCACCCTGAGCCAGCCTATTCGCCTGCAGTGGTTTTCAGGTTAGAGTCCCCTTCTTAGTGTTCACCTCAGTTGATCTGGACCTGCTGAGTGCCAGAGGCAAGTTACCTGTCTCCTAACTCCCTCCAGTGATAGCTCAGACCAGTCCCTCCCCCTCGCAGTGCATTCTTGGCAAAGAGCTCTGGGGAGTACAAGATGCTTCCTTGTATGGTTTTCTCCACAAAGCCCAATGTCTGCTGCCATGATTTCACACTAACTTCAGGCAGGTCCTTGTTTGAGTGGGTGTAGCGGTCAGTGGGGAAGCAGGACATTCTCCTGTGGGTCAGATCCCACTGCACTCATTGGCCAGGAGGGTGCAGCCAACACATGCTTTACTCTCAATAGTTTGTCTCGCACTGTCCAGATTTAGTGAACCTATCTCCCGTTCACCTTTTTTTTTTCCTTTTATGTGTGTCCCATGCTGCTTCTCTGCCGATTCACAACACCGTTCTTGCAGGGGAGCAATCCATTCATGTGTAGCAGACTGAGATCTATGCCTCTTTCTCCGGGAGCAGGAATCCAGGAGGTCACCTTTACTACGCCATTTTTGTCCAAAAAAATTTTTTTATATATTTAAAAACTAACTCTTTTTCTGCATCACACCTAATTTTTCCACCATCAATTGTAACATATCTTAGTATATTACACTTCAGGCTGTATTGAATAAGTGTTTTCTTGACTTGATTAAAAATAATTTCACCTGTAGCTGCTTGGCACAGACTATTTATAGAATCTTATTCTGAGAAAAATTGGTAATGTCTGTTGACTCATTAAAAGCCAAGAAAATAAAACCAGACACTTGAAATATGTGCATTATTTTCTTACTGGCTTTATATGGTTTCATATCCACAACTCTTTGAGCAACTATTTCTGCCAAAACGGATCAATCTTAAGTTTATTTTCTCTAGCAACAGCCTTCATCTGCTGCAATCAAATATGATTTAATTAACCAGCCACACTTACATGACTTTACTTGCTTGGCTAACACTTTGGAACACTCCAAAACTTACTTTATTTGCAGCCCCATTTTGTTTTTGATACCTGGCTTGAGCCAGGGCTATAAATGTGCCCATCAGTAAATAGTGTTCATTGTACATGTTAGGTGGGGTTTTGTTCTTCTGCTCCACCTCCGCCCTCCTGCTTGATTTCCAATGACTTATACATTCCTCTGTGAACTTTTGTGCCCATCAGTTACTTACAATTTATTAGCGAGTACATGTGGTGTTGTTTGCCCATTCTTGAGATACTTTGTTTAGGATAATGGTCTCCAGTTCTTCCCAAATCGTTGCAAAAAGCATTAATTCATCATTTATTATGGCTAAGTGTGGATATATATATGTTTTGGTAAAATGAATTCCTTTACTTTGGGTAGATATCCAGTAGTGGGATTGCTAGATTGAATGTTAGGTCTACTTTCAGTTCTTTGAGGAATCTCCACACTGTTTTTCATAGAGGTTGTATTAATTTGGTTGCACCAAAAGCATATAAACATTTTTTTCTCTCTGTATCCATGCCAACACCTATTGTTTTTGAACTTTTTAATAAAAGTTATTCTATAGAGAAAGAACAGGAAGAACAGACACCTGAGGATCCACAGACCCAGGAGCTCAAGAAGCAGGAAGTCATCTTGTGGGAGACATTTGTGGAGAGAAGTAGTGGTTGCTATTGGAGAAGAGAAAGAGGTGAAGATCTTGGATGGCTACGTCCGAGTGGATCAATGCCCCTCAAGAACAGCATTGTGTAAGTGTAGAGAAACAGTGTTGGACATACAGGCAAAAAAAAAAGGGGGGGTGAATGGGAGATACGATTGCAAAGTCTGTAGAAAGCGAGATAAACAATGGAGAATAGAGCCTGGGATGGCCCTACCTGCCCAGCCAGAGAGTGCAGTGGGATCTGGCCCACAGGAGAATCTCCTGCTTCTCCACTCACCTCCAAGCCCATGCAGACAGGGATGTGCCTGAGGTTGTTGCAAAATCATGGCACTAGATGGCAGGTTTTGTGGAGAGGGAACAATAGTGGGAAACATCTGGAACTTCCCAGTGCTCTGTGCTAGGACTGCACTGGGCAGGAGAGGGACTGATCATAGTGACTGCTCGAGGGAGTTAGGAGACAAGCAACTCTGGTGGTCAGTGGGTCCAGAACAAAGGAGGTAAACACTGAAAAGCGGTCTCTGCCCTGGAAACCACTGATGATTAGGCCAGCGGTCAGGGTGGGTCTGAAAGATGAAGAACTCCTGCCAGACAAGCATGAGATTGCAGGACGGTGACACACAAGGGACATCAGGCTTCCTGTTGACTCAGCTCCCCAATCCAGCACCTGAAAATTCCTGAACAGTCACCCCAGCACTAGTGCTCTCTGGGTGGGTGGCTGCCAGTTTGGGGGTCCACAACCAGGATGCTGTGGCATGCTATGGTTTCAGGCAGCACCCCTCCTCCAGCCCCAGGACTCTCTTGCCAGGTGCAATAGCCTCTGCCCTTCCATGTCTTATTGATTCGGCTAGCCAGGCCTGTATCAAAGGGCAAATTTTGAGTGCTTCCCAACAAAGGTAGTTCCCCAGAGGTGGGAGGCCAGCAACAGCTGGATTCCCAGGCACTGGGGTGCTGGGCGGTCTCAGGCATCACCACTCCCTCAGCACAGCGGCTTTCGTGTCAGGAGTAGTGGGATCTGCCTCTGGAGGTAGGGAGAAGCACGAAAAGTCACTTTCCCTGTGTGACTGGCATGAATCTGCAGGGCCTTGGCACAGATTAGTAATTGACAGCCCGGTGATTCAGCCTGCCAAACCAGCTTAGGTCATCTAATAATATCATAAATCTAGGGCCAGCTCTCCACATCTGGGAAGCTGCCAACAGTATGGTGCGTGGTCAGGGAAGGAAAATCCTGACCAGAGACCCCAGTAGATGCACCAAGTAACCCCTCCCACCAGGAGTAGCCTCCCAAGCATGGTGTAAGATCCCCGAACAACATATTAGCGGCTCCCCCTAGCGTCAGATCTAGCAACGATGGAAGTACACATATCCAGGCTGGTAGGCAGAAGCTGTGATCTGCCTTGCCCCTACCACCACTTTAAGGGGGAATAGGGACCATTAACCCTTGGGAGTGGCAAGACCCTTCCTAAAGATTGGGACATTTGTACTCCTCACCCCGGTACCAGAGACCTGCACAGAGGCATCAGATTACCTCAATAACTGGCTCTTCTATGCAATCTACAACCAACAACAGAGAGGGTAACTACATCGCTTAACACAGTGCCCTCCATCTCAAGCTATTAGAGGCAGTGGAGTTATACACACAGATGCGACTCACAGCATGGGAGCTTAAGCTGGGGGACAAAACTCACTAAATTTCACTGGCAAGAGGTGACTACAACAGGTCAGAGGTAACCCAATTTGCCAAAATACCTCTAAGACAATACAAGACCAGGGCACATGCTTGCACCATTATCAAGGAATGTCCCTTGGGGGCTTGAAGTTAAGGGAACAAACCAGTCTTAGCACTTCCACTTCTCAATCAATTACCTTGATGAGAAAGAACCAGAGAAAGAACACAGGGAATGTGAAAGAGTAGAGAGAAAAGTCATCCCCAAAAGAAATCATGAGACCCTCAAAATCAGACACTAGTTTAGAAGAAATGAATAAATTGATGGAGGAAGTATGGATCAAATATGGATTGTAAGGAAATTCAATGGAATTGAAGAGAAAATAGAAACCAAACACAGAGAAGCCACAAGAACAATACATGAAATGAATTAAAAATTTTCTAAAGAAATTGAAATATTATGGGAAAAAACAGAAATCAGGAAATAAAAAAGGCATTCAAGGAACTTCAAAACACATTGGAAAGCCTCGAAAATAGAATGGATCATGCAGAGGAAAGGATCTCCCAGCTTGAAAATAATGCCCATATGCTAAACAAATCAGATGAAGAAAAAGAACAGAGAAGCAAGAGACAAGAACAGAATATACAAGAAATATGGGGTTGAGTAACAATATCAAATATAAGAATTACAGGCATCTGGAAGAGAGAAGAAAATACACATGGGCTGGAAAATCTATTTCTTGGAATACTGGAAATACTGAAAATATGCCTGGCATGAGGAGAAACCTAGATATCCAGATACAAGAAGCACACATACCTCTTGGGAGACTCAACATGAGGAAGCAATGACCAAGCGAAATAATTATCAGACTGGCCAGGGTAAACATGAAAGAGGCAATCCTTTGAGCAGTAAGATGAAAACAACAGATAACCTACAAAGGAAAACCTATCAGGCTCACTGCAGACTTCTCAAATGAATCCTTACAAGCTAGAAGGGACTGAGGACCCATCCTAAATCTTCTAAAACAGAATAATGGCCAACCTAGAATTCATTACCTGGCAAAACTAAGCTTCATCTACGAGGGAGAAATAAAGACTGTCCCAGACAAGCAAACACAGATGGAATTTGTGAAGACCAGTCCTGCTCTAAAGGAAGTAATTAGAACTGCGTTATACACTGAACAGTGGAATAGACACCCACCAAATTAAAATCTCTCAAGAGTTCAAGTTCAGAACTCGAATTCCACAACGGCTTGAGAGGAAAAACAAAACAATAACAATTTACCCAACAATATGAACAGTAATCTACCCCAAATATCAATCCTCACAATAAATGCGACTGCCTTGCATTGTCTTTTGAAGAGAAAAGACTGGCTGAGTGGATAAAAAATTAGAAGCCAAGTGTCTGCTGTCTCCAGGAAATGCATCTAACCCACAGAGATACTTTCAGACTCAAGGTCAAGGGTTGTAAAACAAACTTTCAGGCAAATAGAAACCAAAAAAGAGTGGGGTTGTGATTCAAATTTCAGACAGCATAAATTTTAAAATAGCAAAAGTAAAGAAAGACAAAGAGGATCACTATATAATGGTGAAAGGAAAAATCCAACAAGAAGACTTAACAATTCTTAATATCTATGCACCCAACACAGGAGCACCCAGATATATAAAGCAAACCCTGTTTGATCTAAATAAGATGATAAACAGTAATTCCATGGTAGCTGGGGATCTCAACACCCCACTTTCTGAATTGGGTAGGTCTTCCAAACAAAAAAATAAGCAAAGAAATAATGGACTTAAACAGATCTCTAGAACAAATGGGTCTAACAGACATATACAGAACATTACACCAAAAAAAAAAAAAAAAAAAAGCCAATACACATTCTTCTCATAAGCTATGGAACTTTCTTTAAAATTGACCACATCCTAGGCCGCAAATCAGACCTTAACAAATTTAAAATAATAGAAATTGTACCATGTATCTTCTCAGATGAGAGTGGTATAAAAATAGAGATCAATTCCAACATAAACACTCATCACTTCACAAAGTCATGAAAATTAAACAATCTATTACTGAATGACTTCTGGGTCAAGGAAGAGAACAAGATGGAGATCAAAAATTACTTTAATTAAACAATAACAGGGACACAAGTTATCAAACTCTGTGGGACACAGCAAAAGCATTCCTGCAGGGAAAACTAATTGCATTAAATGCTCACATCCAAAAGACAGAAAACTCACAAATCAACAAACTAATAAACCATTTCAAGGAACTAGAAAAGGAAGAGAAAATTAATTCTAAACCCAGCAGAAGAAAAGAAATGAAATGAAGATCACATCAGAACTAAATGAAATTGAAAAAAAAAGAACGATACAGAAGATTAATAAAAGCAAAAGCTGTTTTTTTTAAAGATAAAAAATTGATAGTCCTCTTGCTAGATTGACAAGAACTAGAAGGGAAAGGACTTTAATCAACTCAATCAGAAATGAAAAAGGAGAGGTCACTATAGACATCATGGAAATACAAAACATTATCTTAGGATACTATAAAAATCTATATGTCCAAGAACTACAAAATGTGATGGAAATGGACAAATTCTTGGAAACATACAACCTACTTAAACTCAATCATGAGAAAATAGATTTCCTTAACAGACCAATATTAAGCACAGAAATTGGAGCAGCAATAAAACATGTTTCAAGAAAAATAATGTCCTGGACCAGATGGGTTCACACCTGAATTTTACCAAACCTACAAAGAAGAACTCATACCTATACTGTAGAAATTATTCCCAAACAGTGAGAAGGAGGGTATTCTCCCCAACTCATTCAATGAAGCCAACATCACCTTGATACCAGAGCCAGGAAATTTAGTACCAAAAAAAGAAAACTACAGACCAATATCCCTCATGAATATAGATGCAAATATCCTCAACAAAATCTTAGCAAACTGAATCCAACAGCACATCAAAAAAATAATTTATCAAGACCAGGTGGGCTTTATCCCAGAGATGCAATTCTGGTTCAACATACACAAATCTATAAATGCAATTCACTACATAAATAAAAGCAGGAATGAAGACCATATGATTCTCTCAATAGACACAGAAAAAGCATTTGATAAAATCCAGCACACTTTTATGATAAAACCCCTTAACAAATAGACATATGGGACATTATATAAAATTATTAAGGCCATATATGATAAACCCACAGCAAATATCATAATGGCACTGGGGAAAAATTGATAGCATTCCTGCTTAGAACTGGAACCCGACAAGTTTCCTCACTGTCTCCTCTTCTATTCAACATAGTGCTGGAAATTCTTGCCAGGGAAATCAGACAGAGTGGAATTAGGGGTGTCCAAACAGGGGCAGAAATGGTCAAGCTCTCACTCTTTGGTGATGATATATTATATCTAGAAATCCCAAGAATTCAGCCAAGAGACTCCAGGAAATGATACACGAATTAAGTAACATTTCAGGATACAGAATTAAAGCACACAAATCAGTGGCATTCGTGTGGCATTCAATAGCAGTCAAGCTGAAAATCAAATCAAAGACACAACACATTTCACAATAGCATCAAAGAAAATTAAATATTTAGGAATATATTTAATGAAGGTGGTGAAAGATAATTTTGGGGAGGAATATGAAACACTGAGAAAAGAAATTGTAGAAGATATACACAGATGGAAATCCCTGCCATGCCCATGTATTGGTAGAATTGATATTGTTAAAATGTCCATTCTACCTAAAGTGATCTACAGAATTAATTCAATCTCTATCAATATTCCACCATCATTCTTACAGATATAGAAAAAAATAACTCTACGCTTTGTCTGGAACCAGAGAAGACCTCGTATAGCCAAAGGAATCTTAAGCAAAAAGAACAAACTGGGAGGTATCAGTCTACCAGACTTCAAGCTGTACTACAAGGCTATAGTAACTAAAACAGCATGTTACTTGCAAAGGAACAGAGATATAGACCTTTGGACTAGAACCGAGGTCCCAGATATAAAACCATCCTCATATTGCTGTCTACCTTCAACAAAGCAGACAAAAGTATACATTGGGGAAAACAATCTCTATTCAATAAGTGGTGTGGGAAAAACTGGATATTCACATGCAGAGCAATGAAACTGGATCCCCACCTCTCACCTCTCACAAAAATCAGCTCATGATGGATAACAGACTTAACCTAAGAGGTGAAATCTTAAGAATTCTGGAAGAAAATGTTGTGAAGACTCTTTTAGACATCTGCCTAGGTAAAGAATTTATGAAGAAGAACCCCAAAGCAATAACAGCAGCAACAAAAATAAACAAATGGAATCTGATCAATTAAAAAGGTTCTGCACAGCCAAGGAAACTATCATTAGAGCAAATAGACACCCTGCAGAATGGGAGAAAATATTTGCTTTCTACACATCAGATAAAGAAAAGGCTGATAACAAGAATCTATCTAGAAGTCAAAAAAATCAAACAACCACATCAATAGATAGACAAAGGATATGAAAAGAAACTTTGCAAAAGAAGACAAAATAATGGTCAGCAAACACACAAAAAAAGTGCTCAACTACTCTAATCATTAGGGAAATGCAAATCGAAACTGCAATTAGATATCACCTAACTCTAGTGAGAATGGCCTCTATGAAAAATCCCCAAATAACAAATCCTGGCATGGATGTGGAGAGATTGGAACTCTTATACATTGCTGGTGGGACTGCAGCTTACTACAATCCCTGTGGAATATAATTTGGAGATACCTAAAAGAGCTAAAAGTAGAAACACCATTTGATCCAGCAATCCCACTACTAGGCATCTATCCAAAGGAAAAAGACATTCTATAATGAAGACATCTGAAATTGAATGTTTATGGCAGCACAATTCACAATTGCAAAGATATGGAAATAACACAAGTGGTCATCAATACATGAGTGGATTAATAAAACGTGGTATATGTATACCATGGAATACTATTCAACTACAAAAAACAATGGTGATCTAGCAACTCTTATATTATCCTGGATAGAGATTGAGCCCATCCTTCAAAGTGAGGTATCACAAGGATAGAAAAGAATGCACCACATGTACTCACCATCAAATTAGTACTAACTGATCAACACTAAAGTGCTGACATGGTAGTAATACTCATTGGTTGCCAGTCAGGTAGGTGGGGTGGGTTGAAGGTTGGAGGAGGTGGTGGGGGTAAACTCACAGTTAATGAAAACAGATGGCATATTAGTATATGAAATATCATGAATCATTAGGGAAATGCAAATATAAATCATGATGAGATATCACCCCACACCTATCAGAATGACTACAATTATACAGCCATAGTGACAGTAGTGAGTGACAATAACAAATGGTGAGCAAGAAGAACATCTGGATCATTTATATATTGCTGATTATTGATGGGACTATCAAATGACATAGTTCCCCTCAAAATAATTTGGAACTTCCCTGAAAACAAAAAATGCATCTACCATATGACCCAGCAACTGAACTTTTGGGCATTTATCCCACAGAAATTAAGACTTATGTACAAAAAGTAGTACATGAATTTTTACAGCAGCTTTATTCACGATAGTCAAAAACTGTAAACAACTCAGATGTCCTTCAATATCAAAAAGGTTAAATCCTGGCACGTCCATATCATGGAATACTACTCAGTAACAAAAGGTAATGAAGTATTGATATACACAACAATCTGGATGAATCTCCAGTGAGTTTTGCAGAGTGAAAGGAGCAAACACAAATTATTTACAATACTGTATGATTTGTGAATATCATACAGTATTTAATATGAAATTCTTGTAACAACAAAATTATAGAAATGGAGAACAGATTAGTGGTTGTCGTGTGATACAAAGGGGGTTCGGCAGGGGTGTGGCTATAAAAGAACAACATGAAAGATCTTTTTTGATGATGAAATTATTCTGCATCAACTCCAATATTCTCATTATGACACTGTACTATAATTTGAAAGATGTTACCATTTGGGGAAGCTGGGTAATACAGAGCTGAAATGTCTCTGTATTATTTCTTACAACTGTATGTGAATCTACAATTATCTCAAAATCTAAGGTATAATTTAAAATAATATATGAAAAATACCAAGTTCTTTTGGGGGATATATGATTCAAGTCCATCATTTTCTATTAGTGTTTCCATTTTTTTTTTTTACCACTTATTAAGCCACACACCCTTTTGCCCACCTTTACCACATCTGTGGTTACTAAGATGTGTTTCTTTTTATATTAGTTAATATTTGGGAAATGCTGGCAAGAAGAACTTTGTTTTTCATAGTTGTGAATACATGTGTGTTCATCCATGGGTAAAGGTTCATATTTTCATTATGAGTATGTTTATTGAGATGGATGTGTATTTTCATATGCATTTATGGTTGTGTTTATTTATGTGAGTGGTAATGGGTTGAATATTTTGTGTATGTGTGTGAGAGAGCATAGACTCTGATAGGACTTAAAATAATGATGCTTCCATTTAATCATTCACTAATAAAATCAACACTATTGGAGCACTTACTCTGTTCCAGACACTGCTGGTATAGAGATGACCTAGACAGGGTCCTTGCCTTAAGGAATTTCCATTTTGGGGGGGATGGGGATATTTTAATTACAGTGCAGTGTGCCGAGTGTCATGATAGAGCACAATATGCTGTGCTATGGAAACGAAAAGAAAGTGTATCTAATCAGATGGGGATTCCATTGGTCAGAGAAAGCTTCCTAAAACATATGATGTCTAATTTGAGTCTCTTGGCTTGAATAGTTGTGCATGTTTCAGAGGGGCAGCAAGAGGGAGGCTGAAAGAGGATATCAGCTATGTGACTGTTTCACAGTATACATAGTTTAGGGAAAGTTCTTCAAGGTTCAGAGGATGTGCAAGCATCTCTGGAAGAATACAGGTAATACATTGACATGAGGAAAATACTAGGACATTAAAAAAATCCTATCCTTCATTTGTTTCTTTTTGTTCTACAATGTACATTTTATATTAGTCTAGTAGTATATAATCTTAATGTTTGTATTAGCACAGTACAAAATAGTTAATTACATGAATACAAATACATTAGGGAGCATTTTAATTATTTTAAATAGCAGTTGCAATTTGGAGACCACTGTTTCAGGGAATTGCAAATTAGTTTCGTATAGTCTGAGCAAGGATGTGTGTGTGTGAAAAGTCGCAGAAGATAAAACTAAGAGTTAGCAATCATCATGCTCTTAATGGCCCTGACTCCATGGTAGAATCTATATACACAGTAGAAAAATCTCCACAAAATAATAAATCACAAAAGGTTAATATATGTGAATTGTCAATTGACAGTTGCAAAAGGACACTGAAGATAATATCAGTGAGTGTAATCACAAAGGGAAAATTTGATATACTTGTTTACATAAACATTTAAAATGCCTTTACATTTAAACATAAATTTTCATGATAATAAAAACGTTAATAATTTGGCTGGGGACAATATTATCAACATACAAGGCATACATAAGCAAGGTTAACACCCTTACTATATTAAGAACTCTTGAAGATTAGTTTAAAAAGATAAATCTCCAAAAAATATGAACAATTATTATAGATCAATGAAAATTAATTAAAAATTTTAAAAAGCTAAAAATCCAATAGAATAATGGGTAGTAGACATAAATATGCAATTCACAACAAGAGATAAAAATGACCTATAATCATGTAGAAAAGGTGTTCATTATTACTCTAAATCAAATAAATATAAATTTAAACAACAATGAGAATTTTTCACCTATGAACTTGGTAAAAAAAGATAATGCCCAGTTTTACGAGGGTATGAAAGTCAGGGAAAATACATATATTAAAAATAGGAGCACAATTACTTTACCAGAAAAAGATAAATAAAATCCAAGTGTAGTGAATGGTTTAGAAAGATGACAAATTGAAGGCAGCATAACACCAGTTAGAAAACTAGTATATAATTCAAGAAATAACAGGAGAACATGTTGTAGACACACTAAGGACATAAGATCTATAGTGTTATGTGAGGTTTAGGAAGGAGTCAAGGATAATTCCCAAGTCTCCACTTTTGATTGCTTAATTGATGATGGATTACATAAATCCTCCATGACTTTAACAGGGAGATTACGTGCGCGCGCGCGCGCACACACACACACACACACACAGACGTTATCACAGAGTACTTCACTTTTTTTTTCCTCTTTGGGACAAAAGGTAATTTCTCCCATCTCTTTCCTTTATATTCAGTGTTAATGGGAAAAAAGCCAAACTCTGTAAAATATAAAGAGATTTACTGTGAGCCAAATTTGAGGATCATGACCCAGAGCCACATCCAAGAAGCCTTGAGCAAGTGGACTCGCTGTGCCTGGGTTACAGTTTGGCTTTATACATTTCAGGGAGACAGGAGTTACAGGTAAAGTCACAAATCAATACGTAGAAGCATACGTTGGTTTGGCCCAAAACGGAGGGCCATCTCGAAGCGGGGGTGGGGGAGGGCTTACAGGTTATAGGTTGGTTTAAAAATTCTTTGGCTTGTAATTGGTTAAAGACATGAAGCTTTGTCTAGAGGCTTGGCATGTTTTAAGATAAGAAGCTGTTAATCAGAGATAAGCTACCTGACATGTATTTATTGTGTAATTTGAGGACCTTGTCTTGCAGGTTTGTCTTGAATACCCTTAGGCCTGTTAATGGGTTACAAAGGAAATCCCCAAGAAGGGAGGGGGGCATGATGAGGCATGTCTGACCTCCCTACTCTTGGCAGACAATTTAGTTTTAGGATATTTCTTTGGCCACGAGGGGGGTCCATTCAGTCAGCTCGTAGGGAGTAAGCCTTAAGATTTTATTTTAGTTCACATTTAGTTCACACAAATGGATAATGTCCATTTCTTTTCCCAGTACAAATAAATATAAAGCACTTTGATGTGCTTGGAAGTCACTGTCAAAAATTTTACATACATAATGTGACTTAATCTTCATAATACCATGAGGCCGCTGTTATCCTACTTTACAGACGAGGAAACACACTCAGAGACGTTAAGTGATTTGTGCAAGGTCAAAAACACAATGAGTGCTGGATCTAGGATTTGAATTCAGGTATGTCTGGTCAGTGTCCAATCAGTGGGTATTCTTTGTATCACAGGCCCACATGTTGGTCATTTACAATTTAGATAAAGTAACAAAAGTTAGGCAAAGGACAGACTTTTACTTTGACAAAGACTCTCTGGTAAAGAAGTTTCACTCAGCCACAGATTTTGCTCAAAACTTAAATGGAGCCTAGATTATGACAACCTACTTTATCAGCTGTGTTTATTGGATCTGCCAGATATGCTTATAGTGATTAACCTGCATTCTATGAAGTGCTCTGAATTAGGCTAGAAGTACTGTGATGGCACATTCAGTATCCACCTGAGTTTTGCAGGTGGAACAACAGTGCCTGGGATGACATTTCATTCCACCTACTCAAGGTCTTTTATATATATTCATATATATGTATATATATATAATTTCAGAATACTATGGGGTACAAATGTTTTGGTTATGTAAATTGCTTTAGTATGTTTGAGTCCAAGTTATAAGTGTGCCCATCACCCAAGGTCTTAAATACTTATCTTGAGTCCTGTCTTCAACATTCATTCTTTCATAAACACAAACCTTCAACCTAAAAACCTGTATTGACTGCATGCCAAGCTCCATGTTGCATCTGGCGATACAAAGAAGAATTAGAATGACCCTGTTCTTCAAGGAGTTCCTATCTAGATGGGACATAGACACCAAAACCTAACAGTTAAATAGAAGATTTAAGTGCTATAATATTGTTAATCTGTAGAGTGCAGAGTTTCAAAAGAGTGGCATCAAACCGAATAGGGAATCCAGGGAACACTTCTTGGAGGAAGTGTCCCGCACTATTGAAGAGGTTGGGAAAGCAGACTCAAAGATATAGAGGGGAGAGAGACCTTTCAGATAGTTCAGTTTGTCAGTAGCATAGCATATAAGAGATAGAAAGGGTTAGGAATGAGGTACAGAGTTTTTCAGACACCAATCATGAGAACTTTGAATGCCAGAAAAAGTACATGGGGCTTGAACCTGAGAAAAATAGGGAATCATTGCAGAGTAATTGGCAGGGAAGTAACATAAATTTGCATATTAAAAAGAACACTAGAATAGGCCGGGCGCGGTGGCTCAGGCCTGTAATCCTAGCACTCTGGGAGGCCAAGGCGGGCGGATTGCTCAAGGTCAGGAGTTCAAAACCAGCCTGAGCAAGAGCAAGATCCCGTCTCTACTAAAAATAGAAAGAAATTAATTGGAAAACTAAAAATATATAGAAAATATTAGCCAGGCATGGTGGCACATGCCTGTAGTCCCAGCTGCTCGGGAGGCTGAGGCAGAAGGATCGCTTGAGCCCAGGAGTTTGAGGTTGCTGTGAGCTCGGCTGACGCCATGGCACTCACTCTAGCCTGGGCAAGGGAGTGAGACTGTGTCTCAAAAAAAAAAAAAACGCTAGAAATAAAAGCAGAGTAATCAGCTAGATTATGTGTAGAATTTTATGTAAACATCAGTGAATTTGAGCTAAGCTAAGTCGGGAGGGAGAGGCATGGGCTGGACTTGTGATTACTCATGAGAATGAGAGGAAAGGAAAAATCTGAGTTGACTCCAGATTTTTGGCATTGCTGACTGGGTGGATGAAAATACCAGTCGTGAGCCTGGAGGAGCATTAGTTTTGCCCATGCTGAGTTTGAAGAATCTGTGAGGCATTCACATGGAAATGTCAAAGAGACACTAGATTTTAAGTGTTTGGAGTTTAGGAGAGACAGATGGGCTACAAATTTGATATTCATCGGTGCTACCTGTTAGTGATCTTATAAGGATTAAATAATATGCATATGGTTAATATGTATATGGTTGTCATTTAGTTGTTTGTTGAGCATACTGAATATTTACATACAAAGGCATACTTACAAAACTTTTTTCATTGGTAAAAATGAAATAAATTATAACATTTACTACTTATACTATTTACCATGTGTTGCGCTGTTTTATTATCTAGTGTTTACCATAACTCTTTGATGTAGGAGTAATTATTCCCATTTTTTTCATATGAGCAAAGTACGAGACATTGTGTAAATTGGCCAAGGCCACGCCGTGTCAGACCTTAGGAACTGCAAAGCCAGTGTTCTTTCTTATATCTCACTTTCTGGGTTGGGTTACACCAGGATTAACAGGTTGCATTGCATACAAGCAGCTGCTGGGAGGCTTCAGCTCCGCCCCCATCTCTGGCCAGGAGCCCAGCAGGTGACGACAAACATACTCCTGTGGAATTGTGGGTAGATACTGAACTTGTAAACTAACCGATCCCTAAGCACTTCTTTGCTTAGTCTTTTCTTCTAATTTGCCCACAACCCTCAAGCACTAGGACCGTGAGGAATCCAGGCCACTATGTTACCTCCGATCTCTGCCCGCATCCAGTTGTTGCTCCTGCGGGCGCTCGGCGTTCTCATTGGCCTAGTAGGCAGAGTGGCTCTAGCCTTAGGCGGCCCCAAGTTTGCCTCAAGGACCACCCAGCCGGTGACGGAACCCTTGCTCTTGCTTTCGGGGTTGCGGCTGGCCAAGCTGATCCGACAGAGGAAGGTGAGAGTGCAATTCAGAAGAGGTGGAGGGTCAGGTCTTTTAGTGGGCGACTCCAGGAAACTTAGCGGTGGCTGTTGTGGTAACAAGATTGAGTTTGATGGAAATTGATTTCCTTTCAGCCCTCTACCAGGGCGAGAAAAGAGAGGCATTCACTAGGAATGAAAGGAGACTTCTGGGAGTTGTAGTATGCTTATTGACATACCCAGGGCATTTACTGTGGGCATTGATTTGGCAATTTTGGTACCTCCCTAGTCTCTACTGTCCATTTGTCCTATTTGTGCATAATAATTGTGCAGGGGTAAATCCAGTACGATTTTCAAACTGATTCTCAGCCATGGAAAGTTGGTGTTTGTCTTTCTGTCTGTCTGCATCTCTCTCTCTGAAACCTATTTGCTGCTTTTCATCCAAGAAATTCTCTTTTTTCTTAAAATTTTATTGAAAAGAAAAGTAATACCTGATCTAGTGTCATGACAGCTCTGGCTACCATATATTTAGTGCTTACTACATGTGAAATTCTGTGCTGGGTATTTAAACATATTCTGTCTCACTGATGCAGTTATATGGATAATATCTCTATTTTACACATTAGGAAACTGAGGTAAAATGGTTTGCACAAACACAAAAATCGGTGGAAATTCTTAATTCAAAAATTTAAGCAGCTCAATCATTTTCTCTAGAGTTGTACAGGCAGGACTACCAATTTCTTTGTCTTAGGAATGGTTAGTTCCCTAGAGATCTTGGGCTCGTATTCTTTCTTTATACACCTCTTGTCTTTATCTCTCTTTGTTTCATTAATTTTCCTCATTGCTTTATTCCCAAAATCTAGAATACTACTTGTCAAAGAGTAGGCATGCAGTAAATACTTTGTATCTTAATATGCATTCCTGAGTGCATGAATTAATAATGTCTCTATTACATTCCTGGTTACCTTTTAAGGTCATACCCTGCCTTCCTGTAATCCCTCTTCACACCCCCCCCATGCATGCTTTTCTAAATGTTAGGCAGGCAGTGGGATGTAGTGGAAAAATAATAGATTTCAAATTTTGGTCTGTCTCTTCATAGCTGTATGACCCTGGGTAAGGGATGCCATGGAAATTGCAGATAATACATATCAAGCACCTGGCACATAGTAGATTGTGTAGTACAGTGATTAGAAAAATGGACCCTGGAGCCAGACTGCTTAGGTCCATAAATCCTAGCTCTCCTACTATCTAGCTCCGTGATTTTGGAAACATTACTTAACTTTCTGTGCCTCCAATATCCAATAAGAAAAATGGACTTGACAATAAAATCTACTTTATAGAGTTATTGTGAGAATTAAATTATTTCATATATGTAAAACTTATAGAACAGTGCCTGGCATAATAGTCCTTTTAAGTCTTAGCAACTATTACTATTGTGAGGCTTTTGGTAATGATAGCCATTTTTTATATGTTCATGTTTGCCTATGAGAAGAGATTATCTAGATATAGTTTATCTAGATATATGGAAATGTTCTGAAGGGGAGAAGGAGAGAGGACAAAGTCTTATTTGTCCTAGTTCTTTCTTAGTCTCTTCCTTTCTTACATGTAGAAATATTTACTGGAAAACAACTTTTACGAAGCACCTACCATGTGCCACTTAGTAAGGCAAAGGTTTTACTTATATTTTTGTGACTTGAAACCTCATAACAACATTTTGAGGTAGGTGTTATTATCATCATCTTACAGAAGAGGAAAGCAAAGTTTAGAGCTCTCTAGTAGCTTGTCCAGTGCCACATAGCTAGAAAGTGATCAAACCAGGTTAATCTAATTTGATTTTTATTGGCTCTTCATGAAGGAGTAATGCTTCTTGATAACTGAATCTCTCAATGAACAGTCCATTCTCTATGAGTCAATGTCTATCTTTCTGCTTGCCTTTGGATTCCTATATGATTACTCTTTTTATTCAGAATTCCGGGTACCACTATTTTATCTGAACCTCTACAGCCTCAGTTGATCTCCAATATTGGGCCTTACAGAAGGACATCAATTTATCATGGTCACAGCCATCCATAGCCTGGTCATTGTCTTTGCTCATTTGGAAGTTGATTTTGTTGGTGACGCCAAAGTTGCTGAAGTTTTGAAGTCTTAAGTCCCACATACAAATCACCTAATGACATATATATGAGGATATACTCATATGTTATTTGTAAAAGTAAATGCTTGGAAAGGCAAATCAGGGTCCTGATTAAATATGATACAGTATGTCTATATGTTGAATAATATGCATCAAATAAAAAATGAAGTAGCTGTTTATATACAAGATACAAAATGATCTCCAGGTGCCACCTCCTCCTTTCTTGTGGTTTGTATTCACCTAGCATATCTTTGTCTAAACTTTTGTTTGAAATTTTTCATTGTCTCTTTGTTTTAGGTGAATTTCTTATAGACAATGTATAACGGAGCTTTGCTTTAAAAAAAATCAAATTTAATGTCTTTGCTCTCAGAAGAATTCAGTCCATCACACTTATTATGGTCTAATTGGTTTAATTTTTTTCATGTGATATAATGTTTATAATTTATAATACTGCTTTCTCTTTCCCTTTGCTTACATTTTCTTTCTTGATCTAATTTCTCATCATTTACTTTTATTTCTTATTTATTTGGGGGTTCTACTTTGCTTTGTAATTTTGCAATGCTTATTGTCACGTCTAATAATTATCATTAAAACTACAATTGTATATAATAATTATGTAATCTTACAGCACTCCTCCAGGATGTTTTACTTTTCTTATCCCTCCTTACATGCTTAACATAATATCCTTGGTATATGGTTGCCAAATTTAGCGAATAATGCAATACACCTAGTTAAATTTGAATTTCAAATAAACAACATATAGTTTTTAGTATAATTATTCCCATGCAACAATTAGGACATATTTATGCCAAAGATTATTCTCTATGTATATGAAATTCAGATTTAACTTGGTGTCCTGTATTTCATTTGGAAACCATACCATTATTTGCTTTCATGTCTCTACTCCCCAACTCTTGGTTTTAGCAGAGATGATGTATAATGTTAAGTTTCAGTGTATTACTATAAAATGGTTTCTATTACTTTATTGGTTATTTACTAGAACAAAATATTTTATAGTTGAGTATATCTACATAATATCTCTGAACTCCAATTTCTGTTTACTTAGAGGGAAAGTTTATTCCTTTTGCCCTATTCATTGTTTGAAAACTTCTTGTACTGGTATATTCCTGACTTCTTAGCTTCAAAGTAGACATCTTTTAGCTTCTCAGTCTCATATATTGCTGCACAGGGGACTGCACTGGGTAATTCACTGAATGTGTCTCTAATAAAAATGATTAATGCACATAGGAGGTTTTCAGTAAATACTTCTTGAATGGATTAATTGTTCAATGAATAAACACCTAGTAACTAAAATATTATATTTTGCAGGTAAAATGTATAGATGTTGTTCAGGCTTATATTAAAAGAATCAAGGATGTGAACCCAATGATTAATGGAATTGTTAAATACAGGTGAGTAGTTTCACTTTCTCAAGGAGTCATTCCTGATGGATTTTGTTCTACTTCTGTGGCCACACCACCTTAGTGAATTTGCTAGACTCTTCTTTCTCTTTCTCCTTCCTTTGTTCTCTCTGGGACCCTCCCTGACTTCTAATTTCAGCATTTTCTGCCCTTTCTTGAGCAACTATGTTTATGTATCTGCCTCCTTCCTCCCATTGACTGTATGATCCTTGATAGCAAAAACTAAATTTTATTGGTTTTTGCATATCTAACGTTCAGAACAAGGCCTGGATCTTGGTGGGCATCATTAAATACTTATTGAGTTAATTAATATTTGGTGGTGACTCTTTTTACACACACACTCTCCAATGTGAAATTAGCATAGTATATCATTTTTATATAGGTATCATATGTGTGACTTTTTTTTATGTCTCAGATGCTAAGTAAACCCTTCTAAGCAGCTGTGAAATATTAGAGGGCCAAAAACTTGGATTAGTCTTTCTGTGTTATCCTGTCTAAGGATTAGCACAATTCTCAGCACCCCATGACATAGGGTGGCACTTTGTAGATCTCAGTCATTCCTATGCTACCTTAAGATTTTTGTCTTGTTTGTACATCAACTCTGTTGTTAATTAATCTATGTATTAAAATCAAATCACTTATGTTAACTTAAATAAATCACTTTTAAATCACTACAAAAGTTGAAAACTAACATCAACAGTTATTGTTAATGTAAATAGAATGAAAAATACTCAACATTATGAAATTATAAACATTTAAAACATTTTTATGAAATATAAGTACTACCTCAAATCCATTTTTATCATACTACTTACTTTATACATGTTTTGTCATTTAATCATCTTAACAGCTTTTCCAAAAAACTACTATAATTACTGTGCTATAGATATGAAAAGTATGACCCAGCAAAGTTAATTTACATGTACAGGGTAACAGAGCCATGATTAAAGTATATAGACATGTAATGCCAAAGCTTACAAAAGCAGAAGTACAGGGAGTATTTGTATTCCAGGGAGTCCTCCCTTGTGTCTGTGGATCAACTTTTCTGAAATGCAATTTAGGGATACTTTTTTGGACAGAATATATCTTTAAACATTTGAGAGAGAGGGAAATCTTGTTATTTACAGTTTTCAGTTGTCTTTTTAAAAGGAGTGTGAATCCTAAGGAAGGGGGTCTTTTGTTTCAGAGCTTGTTTCTGTGTGTGAGGATACAGATAAAGATCTGAGAGCAAATCAAACTGTCCTTGTTGAAAATAATGGGGTTGGGCTACCACTAGGAGACTGTAGAGGCTGCTTGTGGGCAAATAGGGAAAGTAGAGCAGGGCAGTTGCTGTCAGGTGATTGAAGATTTGGAGAAACAGAAAGCACAGCTGCTTCTAGGACAGGAACCTTAGGTAAAACACAATGTTCAGAAATAATTTTGTGAAGTTTATCTATGCTTTGTGTGACATCAGTGTTTTTTATCCCTTCCTTAAAGGGCCCAAAATAGCCTTATTGCCCTAATAACAATGTACTTGAAATATAAAATATTGTTATTAAAATGAAAAATTTGTGTAAAACATGTAATACATTGATTAAAGCTTACATCAATCACTCAGTGTTAGCTGTTTTGTTGTTATGGTTGTTATTAAAACAGAAACTCAATAAATGGAGCTGTCCTTATGATTATATACAGTTCTACTGTATTGTTATCCCCATTTACTTGGCACTAAAACTAACTCTCAGGGTAGTTCAGTGATTAAAATCACATGGCTAGGAATTAGTAGAAGGAAATGTGGACTCTAATTCTCCTGGCCCATAGCTTTCCCTTTTTACTTTTGATTGACGGATGAGAAAATAGTCACCACTTTATTGCCTTCTTTTTTTTAATTTCAGCATATTATGGGGGTACAAATATTAAGGTTACGTACATTGCCCTTGCCCTGCTTTCCCCCTCGAGTCAGAGCTTCAAGCATGACCATCCCCCAGATGGTGCGCATCGCACTCATTATGTATGTATATACCCATCCCCTCCTCCTCCCTCCCATCTGCCCGACACCCGATAAATGTTATTCCTACATGTCCACTTAGGTGTTGACCAGTGAAACCAATTTGCTGGTGAGTACATGTGGCACTTGTTTTTCCATTCTTGGGATACTTCACTTAGTAGAATGGGTTCCAGCTCTATCCAGCTTCTCAAACCTGTTCCTCCACTCAGGCACACAAACAAGACACCTGGGTATACGCCTATACACCACCTTCTTAATTCCTTTCCCAAATCTATCTTTTAACTCTGATTAGTCAACAAGTTTAACTGGCTTTTCTTACTTATTTCCCATCATGCCAACCTTCTATGCTCATTCATATCCTATTCTTCTAGCCATACAGGACTACTCCAATTCCCCTGATCCATTATGCTGTCTGTTATCTCCATAACTTTGTGTATCCTGTTCCTTCTGCCTGGAACACCCTCCCTTTCCTCATCTCTTCTTTATTTAGCTAACTTAATTTTTTAGGACTCAGCTCGGGTCTCAATTTCACTTTATCTAATAATTTCAGCCTGTGTGAAATGTCTACCTCTGAGCTCTGAGAGCACATTGTGCTTATGTCACTCTTGTGTCATTCAGGGTCATGAAACTGCACTATTTTAACAAAGAATTTTATATAGAGAATTGATAAAATAGATGGTTAAGGACTGAAGAAACAAAAATGTAACACTAAAGCAATACAGAGATGATTGACTAAAGGAAACAGCTACCATCCTGAGGTCTGAGGGAACAAAGGGAAGAGATTGGAATTATCAGCACCTAGAAGCTCAGAGGAGGTACCTATAGGGTTGGGACTCAGACATTTGTGAAGAGAGTGCTGCCTGGCTACTGCTGATACCTCAGAAGCTTACAAAAGAGATCTCACAGAACTATGGTTCAGAATTCTGAGGAGCAATTGCCAGCTAACTGGTGCCAGTACTTCTGAGGGAGTGCAGTAAAACCAGTTCTAGAATGTGGGAAGAAGTAGGGAACTGGAACCAACTACTGTTGCCTGGATGAAAGGCTGTTGTTGAAACAGTGTTGTCAGGAGCAGTAAGCAAACTGAAAGAAGAAATCCCTTTACCTCTTTCTTTTAGTTCTAATCTTTCTCTAGCACCTTGTATTTGAAGGATCTAAGAGGGCACTGACTAGCAAAGGGAAATTTGGTTTCTGAGGCCCATCATAACGTGGTATATCAAGTGCTTGATTCGGGGCCAAGAAATAATAGTGTAACAACTGGCTCAACATTGCATTGTCATTGTGGTCTTGACTTTCTCACCCACCAGACTGTGAGTTCTTCCATGGCAGGGACCATATCTTATTCATCTGGATGTTTTCAATTTCTAGCTCATGATCCGAAATGTAGTATTTTTTTCAATAGATGATGAATTAATACATCTATTCTTAGACTGTGTTCATTTTTGAGCCACAGATACTCTTATCCCCTGCAACCTGTTGGCTTTCCAAGTCTTCTCACTGTTTCTCTTCCTTGCCTGGAAAAGTACAGATTTGCTACCACTTTTAGATCTTGCTCCCTGGAGAACATCTATGGTCATACATTCCATCCAATAGATATAATCTTTGTGATATTTCAATAACATGGAAAATGGTCAAGGCAAGCTTGCTGGGAGCCCTAGAGTCCAGAGATGGCAAGACATAAAAATACATACTTATAGAATCACACAGACCTGGGATGGAATTCTTCCTCTGTTAGTTATTGGGTGACAGTAGGCATGTTTCTGAACCTCTCTGAGTCTTTGTTTCATTCTTTCTAAAATGAGAAAATGATATGGACTCTCAAGATTTATAGTATTACAAAATTAAATGTTTGTAAAGTGTCTAACACTTTCATTCATTTATCCGACAAATGGTTGTTGGATGCTTACTGTATGCCTGGCACTGTGCTAGATGTCAGAAAACACAAAGATGAACAAAACATAGTCCGTGATCTCTTTTAGCTCCCAATCTAGTTGAAACATGCAAATAACCACTGTTTATGGCAAAGTGGAATAAAGGTTTCAATAAGGGAAGACGAGAATTCTATGGGAACACCGAGAATGTATAAGTGTACCTATCTAAAACTGGAGAGGTGTTAGGGATAATTTTCTGGAAAAAGTGATATAAAAGCAGAATTATTATACATTGTATATGTATATCAAAATATCACATGTACCCCAAGGTATGTATAATTATTATGTATCAATTAAAAATAAACTTTAAGAAACTAGAAACTACCTGCCATCAAAAAAAAATGAACTAGGAAGAATGAATGAATAAGAATTAACCAGATGGTAGCACCATGCAATAGGGGAGCTACATAGGTTTCCACCACAGCATGGGGGTAGAATCCTCCTTGGATCTCGCTCCCCTAAACCAAACTCTACTTAAATCACCAGATAAAGGCAGGATTTCAGGATATATAGACTTTTTTAAGAGACCGCTCAGGTCTCAGTAAAGTCTTTCACTTGACTCACACTGGCCAGCCTATGTATCATTCTGGTGTCACAGCCACACTTAGGCCCCATCCTCTGTCTGTCTCCATAGAGGCAAGGGTAAGGATTCTTGGCTGGGGCATCTTGTTTTAGCTTCGCTGAAATGATGGGGGTTTCATTGGTGTCAGGGTTTAAGTGCTGCCTTGTGGTGCTGAGCCCACATATAATATAAAGTTATCCAGTTTGCTTTATACCTGTATCAACTTTCTCTTAAAGCTCTCTGCCTTTGCTGATTGTGTGTGGCTCAAGTTTGGACAATATTATTGAAGGAACTTTCAAGACCTCAGGAAAGTGTACATAGTTAAGGCACTACCTTTTGCCTCATCCTTGGGGAAGAATAGAACTTGGGAACCTGAATGCTCTGCCCACCTGGTTGGGAAACTTGGTGGCTAGGCTAAATGTCCCAGGAAACGTGTTTTGCTATCAACACATAGGCTGTCAGTAAGTGGTGCTGATAATATCAGTACTAGTAGGGGGTGTCGAAAAGTAGCTGTTGCAGTTCTTTTCATTGTTTTTCTGATACAAAAGCTTGTAGCCTACTTCCAAATTTCATGTTGCCACTTCACTGAGCTTGGTGATTTGGGTGATTTGGCTGTGGCTTAATCTGCTATAATTCCAATCCTTTGATTTTCCTGACAGGGATGTTGCTGACTGTCAGCAGAACCTGACGCTATTAGTAATGATTATAGTAATAGCCATCATTTAAGAGGCCACTGTGTGCTAGGTACTATGTTTTATGCATTATCTCATTTAAGTGACAGATCATGTAGATCCTATTGTTACCACCATTATAGTTGGGGAACTGAAGTTTAGGAAGCTGTTACTTGCAAGGTTATATAACCACCCCAGATCAGTTTGTCTCCAAAACCTGGGATCTAACCATTGTCCTGCACTGCCTTGTGGGTGGCCAGATTCTGTGTGTTTCCAGGGGCCAGATTATAATATTTTCAGATTGATGTCTTGCTGTGCCTAACTGGCTATCACAGCTTTCTCATTTTTTTAATGGAAAATAGACATGTTTTATTATAATAAATTGAATTTTTTATATAGGAAATTATATCATAAACAAGGCATGTGACAAACTAGATGACAATCTAGAAAATAAAAGGTTGAATTCCAACCACACTCATGACCAAAATTGAAGCCATAGGATCAAATATTTATTTGTTTCTTTATTTAGTTATTATCTTTTTAAAATTTCAGAGTATTATGGGGGTACAAATATTTTGGTTAGAAGTAATGCCTTTGCCTCGCCCAAGCCAGGGTGAGAGGCATGCGCGTCCCCCATACAGTGTACTCCGTCTTCATTAGTTGTGAGTTTATCCACCCCCACCGGCCCCCTCCCAACTGACCAGCACCCAGTGAATATTACTACCATGTGAGCACCTTAGTGTTGATCAGTTATTACCAATTTGATGGCGAGTATATGTGGTGCTTGTTTTTCCATCCTTGTGATATCTCATTTCAAAGAATGGGCTCAATTTCTATCCAGGATAATATAAGAGGTGCTAGTTGACTACTTTTTTGTACTTGAGTAATATTCCATGGTATTCACATGGTATACCACATTTTGTTAATCCACTCGTGTATTCATGGACACATGGCTTGTTTCCACATCATTGCAATTGTGAATTGTGCTGCCATAAACATTCGAGTGCAGATATCTTTATTATTGAATGTCTTATTTTCCTTTGGGTATATACCTAGTAGTGAGATTGCTGGATCAAATAATATTCATATTTTTAGCTCTTTGAGATATCCTCAAATTATATTCCATATGGGTTGTACTAACTTGCAGTCCCAGCAGCAGTGTAAGAGTGCTCCAATCTCTCCACATTCATGCCAGCATTTGTTATTTTGGCCCTTTTGCATAAAGGCCATTCTCAGTGGAGTTATATGATATCTCATTGTAGTTTTGATTTGCATTTCACTAATGATTAGAGACGTTGAGCACTATTTTATATGTTTGCTGGCCATTATTCTGTCTTGCTCCGAAAAGTTTCTGTTCATGTCCTTTGTTGATTTTTTGTTGTGGATGTTTGATTTTATTCTTGTTAATTTTCTTAAGTTCTAAATAGATTCCTGGTATCAGCCCTTTTTTAGACATGTAGCTTGCAAATATTTTCTCCCATACTGTAAGTTGTCTATTCACTCCAATGATAGTTTCCTTGGCTGTGCAGAAGTTTTTAACTTAATCATATCCTATTTATTTATTCTTGCTGACGTTATGATTGCTTCGGGGTTCTTCTTCATAAATTCTTTACCTAGGCCAATGTCTATAAGAGCTTTTCCAACATTTTCTTCTAGAATTGTTAAGATTTCACACCTTAGGATTAAGACTGTTATCAATCATGACTTCATTTTTGTGAGAGGTGAGAGTTGGCAATCCAGTTTCAGTCCTCTGCATGTGGTTATCCAGTTTTCCTAGCACCATTTATTGAAAAGAGATTCTTTTCCCCAATGTATATTTTTGTCTGCTGTGTCAAAGATTAGACAACAATGTGAGGATGGTTTCATATCTGGGTTCTCAGTCCTGTTCCAAAGGTCTATATCTTTGTTCTTGTGTCAGTGTCATGCTGATGTAGTTACCATAGCTTTGTAGTACAGCTTGAAGTCTGGTAGACTGATGCCTCCCAATTGGTTCTTTTTGCTTAAGATTACTTTGTTTATACAGTATTTTCTCTGGTTTCATACAAAGTGTAGAATACTTTTTTCTAGGTCTATAAAGAATGTTGATGGCTTTCTGAGAGGGATTGCATTAATTTCACAGATCACTTTAGGTAGTATGGACATTTTAACAATATTGATTCTACTAATCCATGAGCATGGTAGGATTTTCCATCTGTTTATATCTTCTACAATTTCTTTGCTCAATGTTTCATAGTTCTCCCTATATAGGTCTCTCACATCCATTTTTAAATATATTTCTAGATATTTAATTTCCTTGGATGCTATTGTGAAATGTGTTATGTCTTTGATTTGATTTTTGGCTTGACTGTTATTGGTGTATATACATGCTACTGATTTTTCTGCATTTATTTTGTATCCTGAGACTTTACTGAATTCATTTATCAATTGCAGGAGTCTCTTGGTTGAATCCTTGGGATTTTCTAGATATAATATATTGTCAGCAAAGAGAGTTTGACCACTTCTGCCCCCATTTGGACACTCTTAATTCCCCTCATTTGTCTCATTGCTCTTGCAATGACTTTCAGCACTAGGTTGAATAGAAGTGGAGATAGTGGCCAACCTTCTCTGGTTTAAGTTCTGAGTGGGAATGCTTTCAATTTTTCCCCATTCAGCATTACATTGGCTGTGGGTTTATCATATATGGCCTTAATAATTTTAAGATATTTCCCATCTATGCCTATTTTAAGAGTTTTTTCATAAAAGTGTGCTGGATTTTATGTGTTGCTGAATTTTTGACAATTTTTTTTCTGCATACATTCAGAGAATCATATGGTCTTTGTTCTTGCTTTTATTTATGTGGTGTATTGAATTTATAGATTTGTGTATGTTGAACCCACCTTGCATCTCTGGGATAAAGCCTACCTGGTCATGATGAATTATATTTTTGATGTGCTGTTGGATTCGGTTTGCTAAGATGTTGTTGAGGATTTTTGCATCTATGTTCATGAGGGATATTGGTGTGTAGTTTTCTTTTATGGTGTGTCCTTTCCTGGCTTTGGTAAGAAGGTGATATTGCCTTCAGAGAATGCATTGGGGTGGATACCATCCTTCTCAAAGTTTTGAAATAATTTCTGTAGTATAGGTATGAGTTCTTCTTTGTAGGTTTGGTAAAATTCATGTGTGAACCCATGTGGTCCAGTACTTTTTTCTATTGGAGAATGTTTAATTGCTGCTTCAATTTCTGTGCTTGTTTTCAATTTATTCAGGAATTCTATTTCTTCCTGGTTGAGCCTAAAAAGGTTGTGTATTTCTAAGTATTTTTCCATTTCCTCCCCATTTTGTAGTTTTTGAGCATATAGATTTTTATAGTATTCAAAGACAGTGTTTTGTATCTCTGTGATGTCTGTAGTCTCCTCTCCTTTTTCTTTTATAATTGATTTTATTAGCATCCGTGCCTTTCTTGTTCTTGCCTATATAGCAATTTGACTGTCATTTTTGTGTATCTTTTAAAAGAACAACTTTTTGTTTTATTAATCTTCTGTATAGTTCTTTTGTTCTCATTGTCATTTAGTTTTTTTTTTGTTGTTGTTGTTGTTGTCTGATACCATTTGTGGGAAATTTTCTGGATAGATAAATCTATAGAAAACACAAATTAGATCAGTTTTTTCTTAAGTCTGGGAGACATGGAGGATAGAAAAGCAATAACTAAAGGTTACAAGACATTTTGTTTTGTTTTTTGAGGTGATGAAATGTTCTAATGTTGACTGTGGTAATGCTGTACCTATCTGTGAATACACTAAAAACTAAATATGCACTTAAATTGTATGATATGTGAATTATATATTTTTTTTTACTTTTTTTTTATTGGGGGATAACTACAAAGCATTTACAGTACAATGTTTACCGTCACAATTTGTAGTGAGTTGATTTCCCAAAATATATTACCACTCAAGTTGACTTATCTTGTTACATTCAAAAACCTACTCTGCCAAAGTAGTCCATAGAGTACATACAGAGTGCTCCAACAGTGTCTACGTACAACCAACACTTCATTTTAAGTGTACAATTAAATGATTTTCAGTGAATTTACTGAGGTGTACAGTTAATCACATCAACCAGTTTTTGAGGAATTCCTTTCCCCTATTGAAACCCGTAATTCCGCTCCCCAACT
>CAUYRT010028039.1:0-10525 GCA_963574885.1 Lepilemur ruficaudatus | reverse complement strand
TTTGCATTTCTCTAATGATTAGAGATGATGAACATTTTTTTATATGTTTGCTGGCCATTATTCTGTCTTCTTTGGAGAAGTTTCTGTTCATCTCCTTTGCCCATTTATAAATGGGGTTGTTTGATTTTTTTCTTGTTGATTTTTTTAAGTTCTAGATAGATTCTTGTTATCAGCCCTTTACTGGATATGTAGGGAGCAAATATTTTCTCCCATTCAGTAGGCTGTCTATTAGCTCTAATGATATTTTCCTTGTCTGTGCAAATGCTTTTTAATTTGATCAGATCCCATTTGTTTATTTTTGTTGCTGCTGTGATCACTTAGGGGGTCTTCTTTAAAAATTCTTTGCCTAGGCCAATGTAAGAAAGGGTCTTCCCAACATCTTCTTCTAGAATTCTTAAGGTTTCATGCCTTGGATTTAAGTCTGTTATCCATCTTGAATTGATTTTTGTGAGAGGTGGGAGGTGGGGATTCAGTTTCAATCTTCTGCATGTAGCTATCCAGTTTTCCCAGCACCATTTATTGAGAAGAGATTCCTTTCCCCAGTGTATATTTTTGTCTGTTTTGTCAAAGATTATATTACCATATGCAGATGATTTCATCTCTGGATTCTCAGTCCTGTTCCAAAGGTCTATGTCTTTGTTCTTGTGCTAGTACCATGCTATTTTACTTACTATAGCCTTGTAGCACAGCTTGAAGTCTGGTAGACTGATACTTCCCAATTTGTTCTTTTTACTTAAGATTGATTTGGCTATATGAGGTCATCTATGTTTCCATATAAAGCGTATAATTATTTTTTCTAGATCTGTAAAGAATGATGAGGGTACTTTGATAGGGATTGCATTAATTCTATAGATCACTTTAGGTAGTATAGACATTTTATTGATATTTATTCTACCAATCCATGAGCAAGGTAGATTTTTCCATCTGTTTACATCTTCTACAATTTCTTTTCTTAGTGTTTCTTAGTTCTCCCTGTATATGTCTCTCATATCTTTCATTAAATATATTCCTAGATATTTAATTTTTTTGAAGTTATTGTAAAAGTTATTGCATTTTTGATTTGAATTTCATCTTGACAGTTATTGGCATATATGAATGCCTCTGATTTGTGTGTATTGATTTTGTATCCTGACACTTTACTGAATTCATTTATCAATTCTAGGTGACTCTTGGTTGAATCCTTAGGTTTTTCTAGATATAATATCATATCATTGGTGAAGAGCAAGAGTTTGATCTCATCTGTCCCCATTTGGACTCCTTTAATTCCCCTCTCTTGTCTAATTGCTCTGTTTCATTTAAAAATATCTATATATATGTTAACAATAAAGAATTGGAAGCATAGGAATAGAATTAGAAATTGCTATGCTCTTTCTGTGGTTTAATAGGCTCATTAAAATAGGTTGATGAATGATATATTTCAGAAATTGTGTTAAAATATTTAATTGGTGTACAACTTAAAAAATAAGTTTTAGTTATCTATTGCACTGCATGGTTACCACAGTTAATAATATCTTGAAATTTCTAAAATAATAGATATTTAACATCCTCACCACAAAAAAGTGATAAGTTGGTGAGGTGATGGAATTTTCCTTAGCTTGATTTTTTCTACAACGTATAAGTAGATCAAAACATCACGTTGTATCATATAAATATAGAAAATTACCATTTGTCAATTAAAAATAAATTAATAAAAAAGAAAAAATATACATGTTATTGTAGATGGATTGAATAGTAACTGAGGAGATAAAAGATCTGATTAATAATCATTTAGGGTTATGTCATGATAAACTAGACTCATTAAGCTTTGTTGCCACAACCTTTAAAAGCTCATATTCAACTTATTTGATATAAAGCTTGCATAGGAAAAAAAATGTCCAAAAAACTGAGTTAAAAAGAGACTGAAAAAATATGGATATTTTTGTGTCATTATAAAACACAGAATTCTATTACTTATAAAACTTTGTATAAAATAAATTTGGATAAAATGTGTAAAATTAAAATGAATAACATGGAAGAGATTTAAATAAATATCATGAACATACTTAGTTCTTAAGCTATCACACATTTTTAAATAATCATGAAATGTAAAATATTGCTGCTATAAAAATAGAAAAAATTTAAAATCCCCATAGTGTCCAATGCTGTGTATATCTTAGATATTTTTGTATTCCAGGCACCTGGTTTAATTTCAACCACTTAATAAATTCCTTATGAATGTGTGTTGTGTGAATTAGTAAAATCATGTAAGAATGGAGAAATGAAATGACTGTCTATTGCTAATGGTCACATAAAAGGACTTACTAGTTTTTAAAGCAATACAGTCATTTTGTATACTTTGATTTAGCAACCCCATTTCTTGGCATTGTGAAGAGCAGAATTTCAATTTTCAGCATTATTTATAAGAGTGAAAAATTAGAAATAACCAATAGGGAGTGGTTAAATGTATTTTGATATACATTTCATTGGATATTATAATCCAAAAATTATAATAGTAAAACTGTGTGTATATATATATATGTATATAAATAGTAATGGCATAAAAATTTGTATCAATATGCAAAATTGATATGTGTAAGGACAAAACTTAAAATGGACATTTGAACTTAAATGATCCAACTAAATATAGTTGATGTGTTTCATGGGTGGAATTGTGGGAAAATTATTACTTTTTTCTTTCTGTTATTGCTGTAATATTATCTATGTGGAATTTTAAAAAATGTGTTCTATGTTTGTTGGTATATCTGTGTCTGCATATATGTCTGTGTGTGTACATATATTGAGAGAAAAAGAGAAGTGGTGGACTTATATTAAGAAGTTATTATTGTTCATTTTCTATTAATTTAAAAGATCAAAAAAATGGTTTCAAAGACTAAAAGGTGAAGAAATCAGATGAAAAGTTTCCACTATGACAATGGTTATATTACATGATTTATCTATAGAGAAAAAATGTTATTGCTTTTCCACAACATTACATATTGAAGGAATGCCAATTATTAAAAGCATTCCTTGTGTATAATACTGGTCAACCATCAACAAACCAAAAATGCTTTTTTCCCAGTGGATTCTCCACTCAACAGTAACTTTCTTAAAGCTCCCTTCATGGCCTGATTTCTTAGACTATAGATAATAGGATTGAGTGTTGGGGGTATTACTGTATAAAAGATGAATAGCAAAAGGTCAAAAACAGTTGGAGAAGGTGGCTTTAGAAACTCAAAAATGCCTGTGGAGACAAAAAATGAAACAACACAGAGGTGGGGCGGGCAGGTGCAGAAGGCCTTAGAGCAGCCCTCAGCAGAGGTCATTCTTAGAACTGTGGAGAACATGTGGATATAGGAGAGGACAATGGAGAAGCAGCAAGCAAGTGCCATCACAGACATGAAAGCAGCCACTCCAGTCACCCTAAGGTAATCATTGACACAGGAGAGCTTCAGCAACTGAGGGACATCACAGGAGAACTGGTGCATTACTTTGGTCCTACAGAATGTGATAGAAAATGTAGCTACTGTGAACAAGGTCCCAGAGATGCCGTCACTTAGCCATACAACTGTTACAGCACATGTACAGGCTCTGGGAGCCATGGTGACCTCGTACTGCAGCAGGAGGCAAATGGCGGCATAGCGGTCATAAAACATCACTGTGAGAATGGCCACCTCAGCTCAGGCCAAAGATGTCAAGAAGAAAACCTGAAGTATGCATTGACCATATGCAATATAGCCATCGTCCACCAGTGAGTTACAAATGGACTCGGGGACTGTGACCGAAATGAAAGAGAGGTCCAGAAGGGAAAGGTGCTTCAGTAAGTAATACATTGGGGATTGAAGATGCTGGTCCAGCGTTGTGATGGTAATAATGATGAGGTTACCTGCCAAGGCCAATAGGTACATCACCAAGAAAAGCAAAGAATGTAAGATCTGCAGTTCGTAATTTTCGGAAAACCCCACAAGGAGGAATCCACTCATTGTAGTTACATTTGTCATAACCATTTTGAAGATATAAATTGTGGTCGGAGCTGGAAGATAAAAGGTTATGGGCAAGGCAGTAGAGAAACATTAAAATGCATTATTTATTTATTTATGATTGCTTCTTTACAATTAATTTTGAAGTACCTGCTATCAATTAGCTGTGCCCCAGATGTTGGGGATCCAGAGTATTTCTTATATTCACAGAAGTTACAGCCTATGCTAGTAAAGCAGTAGTTACAGGTGAATGTAAATATGGTCAAAGTTGCTGATCTTACCATAGAAAAATGGTTGCCTTTGCACCACCAAAAAAGCCTATTCCATTTCCACAGGTTAAGTCCCATTGATTTGTTTTAAAGTCAACAACAGAAAGCAGTGACTGGCTCTAGATTAGAAGTTTCTGATAAGTTGAAGGGTTGCATCTGTGTGGTACAGTGCCTTATTTTAGCAGATGGAATGGCCCTTTAGAGGAAATGTGGTATTGGGAATTGAAACATGAGTTAGCTTCTCAGACAGGGTGACACCTAAGCTTCTTTCCTGGCAAAGAATTTTTTCACTACAGAGAGAACCTGTCATTATAGAGCCAAGGGCCAAATTGGGTAGTGTTATTGCCCTTCCTGATTAACACTTTATTTAATGGACATCTCATTGAAATCAAGAGCAAAACACTTTTGCAAATGAAATACTCACGTCACTCTCAGATTTAGTGTCTAGTATGATTTTATGTAGTATCTTCTGACATCTAACAGCTTTCTCTTGGAATCTTCATTTTATTTAACTTCTCAGATCATTTGCCTTCAGTTTAAGTAGTAAATATTTGTTGAAAGTTTACTATATGCAAAGTATTAATATTTGCAAGGACTGAGAGACATTAATTACTCTGAGGTGATTTTAAATGTAGAAGAAAAATATTGAAATCCCCAGTGTACAACTTCAGAAAGAGAATCTAAAGAGATATAAAGTGACTTTCAGAGAAAGGAGGAATCAAGTTTCAGTACTTGGTCCAGTGTTTTGGGCTTTGTGGACAGAAATAACTAACACTTCTCCCCTCATTGAAATACACGTCAATATTTGAGGGTTCATGATTCACTTAGAAATGAGTCTCTCATATTCCTGAATTTTTATTTTCCGTCAGTGAGTCTGAGAAAGAACTGGAAAAACTGCTGCATTGGACAGTCTCTTTGGGTTTTATTTAAACTATGTGAAATCCACCAGATATTTTTTTCTTGTGTCTTAGTAATTTATTTTCTTAGAAATTGTGTCTGAGAGAACCCTAAACCGTGAGGTCAACACCCATCCCTCTTCTTCATCAATTTGAGAGAGGCTTTTTCTAGTCAATTCAATATACTCTCTCATCCCCTTCCTTTTTTCTGCTGTTTCAGGTCAATCTCTCCTTACAACAGCCTAGACTCCTCTGGCTTGCTTACATTTTCTTTACTGTGAATAATGAACTTGGAAAAGGGAACAATGCACTGTTGGTAGGAATGTAAACTTGTACAATCTGTATGGAAAACAGTGTGGAGATCTCTTAAAGAATTAAAGGTAGACCTATCATTCAATCCAGCAATCCCAGTACTAGGTATCTACCCAAAGGAAAACAAATCCTTTTATAAAAAAGATACTTGTGCTTGAATGTTTATTTCAGCAAAATTCACAATTGTAAAGAAATGAAATTAACCTAAGTGTCCACCAACTAAGAAGCTGATAAAGAAAATGTGATATATATGTACACCATGGAGTACTACTCAGACATAAAAAGGAATGAAATCATGTCTTTTGCAGCAACTTGGATGAAACTGGAGACCATTATCCTCAGTATCTCAGGAATGGAAAAAGAAATACCACATATTCTCACTTATTTAGTAGCTAAATGAGGGATATATATGATCATAAAGTGGTATAATGTATATTGGAAACTAAGAAGGGGGTGAGGGATAAAAATCTACTAATCAGATCCGAGGTACACTATTCTGGGGACAGGTATACTGAAAGCCCTGACTTTGGTATTATACAATTCATCCATGTCACAAAAAAAATACTTGTATACCCTAAATCTACTGAAATAAAATAAAAGAGAAAAAGAATGAACTTGGTATCTGAACTCCCCATTTCTACGTTCTACTATCTAGTAGTAGTCACTGCTTTTAATATTTATATAAAAATGAATATTAACGAAAAGTTTTAAACTTTTATTTTGGTTGCCAAATTTGAAAGTGTCTTTTCTCTTACATTTTGAATATGAATCACAAGTTTAATAGAGAATATTTCCAATTTTCCATTTCCCTCAAACCCTTACACCACCTAATAGAAAGCGAGAAGAATTAGCAAGCAAGGAGATGCTTCAAACATGATTTTTCTGTCTTGTTTCCCCCCACCTTTTCCTTGAACTGATTAAATGATAAACAGCCATTTTGTCTATACTTAATTTGGATTGTGGTGCATTAAATATTTTAATCTGCCAAGTTTGCCCAAATAATTGTCAACAGACTAGCAAATCAAAAACACTGAACAATTCTGAGCATTCACCTTTATGAGACACACATGATGCTTGAGTGTGTCATGACATAGATCTCACGTAATCCATAGAAGTATTTTTATCTTCTAAGAGTTAAGCATTTTAATCTCTAATTTTTATAGGAAAACAATAAGGCTCAGAGTACTTAAGTAACAGAGTTTATATCTGAGTATGAAAGGCTGGTCTTTACAATTTATAACACTGTCTTACATCTGAAATCTATAAATATTAATGAAAGGCGTGAAAGAATATGGGGAAAAAACTGTAATTACACTGAATGTAAATCCATCCAAGTCTTTGTCTCTCACAGCGATGTCAGAGATTATTTGAAGTATTTTACAGTTGCTTTGCTAAAGAACACAAGGTTCTCTCAGAGATTTTATAGATGTTCTCTTTTCTTATCCAAGATGGGAAAACTTACCATAGCTGATCTTGGTATATAGGTAGCTGTCAAAGCATCACTAACTTCTAATTTTTGTCATCTCTAATAAGATAGATCTTTTTAAACACATTGTTTCCCTTGAGAACCTAGGCTTCTTTTTCTTTTCACTTTTTGCAATGAAAGCCTGAACTATATGACAAAAATATTTCATTTTCCTATTCCTTTGGAACTCAGAACCTCTGAAAGTTTTATACAGATAGGAAGTAGTTTACTAAGCTAAACTACTTGTCCCTCGCTAATTGGCTTGCAAACTTTAGTGGACTTATGCATCACCTGGAGAGCTTGTTAAAACACAGTGACCTAAGCCCCACACTCAGGAATTCTGCAGGACTTGTTCTACTAACTATCAAGACCTATAATGTGTGGGAAATAAGACAGTGTAGTATTAGCATAGAGACAGACAGATAAATGAGTGGAAGAAAGGAGAGGGCATCTTCATATATACATACACATTGCAAGTCATTAAATGGCACTGGGATAATTGGTTTGCCATATTAAGACAAAAAATAAACTAAAATCTTCCCCATGTCACATTGAAAAATAAATTTCAAGTGGACCAAAGATTTAAATATTAAAGTCAAAACTTTAAAACTTTAAAAAGCACCTGTAAGTGATTATCTTTATATCCTTGGGAGTGGAAAGGATTTCTTAACAAAAGTAAAAAAGACTTTACCATAAAAGACTTGTTTTAATAAATTTCACAATCTAAAAAATTACAACCTTTTGCACATCAAAGGAAACCATAGAGTTAGTGAAAGATCAAGCTACAGAAGGGAAAAGGATATTTGCCACTTCTATTAACTGACAAGGCTTAGTATTCTAAAGATACAAATACTTTAGAGTATTTATCTTTTTATTCCCCAAATGCTGTATTTAGAGTGCTTGAGGGGAAGGAAGTATGTACACACTCATGCAAATGTAGTATCAAATTATTTCAATAATTGTTGAATAAAGAGAAAATTCATAAATTCAGATAGAAATGTGGTTCTGGAATCCACTTTTTGGTATGTAAAAGATCAGAGGAAGCACAGCAGGTACCCATTTGGTCCTAACACAACTTCCAGAGTGATCTTTTAAAAATAAAAGTCAGATCCTGTTTCTCCTCTATTCAACATCCCCCTCCCATGACCTTAGCGTATGCCACATACAAAAATTAACTCAAAATAAGCCAAACTTAAATGTAAGAGCTAAAACTCTTAGAAAAGAGCTATAAACCTCTTATAAAAAAATATAGGAGGCAAAACTTCATGACATTGGATTTGACAATGATTTCTTGGGTATGACACCGAAGGCACAGGTAACAAAAGAAAAAATAGGCAAATTGGACTTTATCAAAAAAAAAAAAAAAGACCTTTTGTGCATCTAAGGACACCATCCAGAGAGTGAAAAGGCAATCCACAGAATGGGAGAAAATATTTGCAAACCATACATCGGATAAGGTATCAATATCCATAATATAAAAAAAATTTCTACAGCAACAAAAAACCGCAAACAGCCTAATTTAAAAAATGGCCAAAGGACTTGAACAGACATTTTTCCAAAGAAGATATACAAATGGTCAAAAAGCACATGAATACAAGTGGGGCCCATTCTTTGGGTCTTGTGTCACCTCACTTCGAATAATGGGCTCAAGCTTAATCCAGGATAATACAAGAGGTGCTAACTCACTGTCATTTCTTAAAATTGAGTAATACTCCATTGTGAACATATACCAGATTTTAACAATCCACTCATGCATTGACGGGCACTCGGGTTATTTCCATGACCTAGCAATAGTGAATTGTGCTGCCATAAACATTCGAGTGCAGATGTCTTTATCATAAAATGTCTTGTGCTCTTTTGGGTAGATACCTAATAATGCTATTGCTGGATCGAATGGCAATTCTAATTTTAGCTCTTTTAGGAATCTCCAAATTATTTTCCACAAAGGTCGCACCAATTTGCAGTCCCACCAACAGCGTAAGAGAGTCCCTATCTCTCCACATCCTCGCCAGCATTTGTTGTTTTGGGATTTTTTGATAGAGGCCAGTCTCACTGGGGTTAGGTGGTATCTCATTGTGGTTTTGATTTGCATTTCTCTGATGATTAGAGATGATGAACGTTTTTTTATATGTTTTTTGGCCATTATTCTGTCATCTTTGGAGAAGTTTCTGTTCATCTCCTTTGCCCATTTATAAATGGGGTTTTTTGCTTTTTTCTTGTTAATTCTTTTGAGTTCTAGGTAGATTCTTGTTATCAGACCTTTGTCAGAGGTATAAAGAGCAAATATCAACTTGAGTGGTAATATATTTTGGGAGATCAGCTCACTATAAATTGTGACTGTAAACATTATACTGTAAATGCTTTGTAGTTTTCCCCCAATAAAAAAGAAAAAAAAAAACTGTTCATTATTTTGACCACTGATCATAGCAAAAGACAGCAAAAACAGTTTCTAGTAACAGTGTAAATTAATGCAACTGCTTTGGAAAACTGGTAGTATCTAGTAAAAAAGAATATATGCACACCTCACGACCCAGCAATTCCACTCACAGGTAAATGCACAAGAGAAATGTATACATGTATTCATGAAAAGATATATGCAAAGATATTATAATGCTATTTGTGATATCCCCAAATAAGAAACTATACAAATGTACTTCAACATTACAATAGAAAAATAAACCATGGTATGTTCAAACAATAGAATATTGTGTAACAATGAGAATGAATAATTTGCAACTACACACAAAAGTATGGATAATTTTTACAAATTGTTGAGTGAAAGAAGCCAGGCACAAAAAGAGTACATACTGTTTTTCTATTTATATAAAGTTAAAAAGCAGACAAAACTAACCTATGTGGTTAGAGGTTAGGAATTGAGACACCCTTGCAGAGAGGACTGTCACTAGAAGGGACATTTCCAGTCTCTTGAAGGCCTCTAGAGTTCTAACTATGTTTTATTTCTTTATTTGGGTGCTGGATCCACAGGTATGTTCAGTTTTTAAAAATATGTTGAGTTGTAGTATGATTTGTGCACTTTTTGTATGTATATCATACATCAGTAAAAAGTTTAAAATGATGAAAGAAAGCCAAAACAAAAAGAGAAATTTTATTCTGAATGAGAGAATATTATAAGACAACAGATACACCACAGGGTGAATAGTAAATAACATTAAAATGGATGAAAGTGAAGAAGTGAGAGCTATAACTTTTTAAATATCAGTTGTAGTATGTTTGACCTTGATAAATGATAAACTACTTTTTCCACCCCTCCTTATCTGGCACCTTCTTTCTTCTTTTCTATTTACATTGGATGTAAATGCTTATGTCAACCATAGGAGAATCTTAATGTATTTTTATCAACATTGTTCTGAAGAAAAGATGCTAGTAGTTGGTTTTCAAATATACTCATATACACATAAAAATGCAAATTATAGCAAAATGAACAAAATCAAGGTTCTACTGAGACTGCCTGTTTATCAATCATTAATTTTTTCTGACAGAAGGAAAAATGGTGGTTGTCAAGTCTCCCTGGGCGTTTATTCATTTCTTTTCTGGAAGGGGAGGATCAAAATGCTAAGTCATTCAATATATAAGACATTAGTCTTTTTTCATAAAGAGCAAGAAATC
>CAUYRT010028037.1:0-25849 GCA_963574885.1 Lepilemur ruficaudatus | reverse complement strand
ACCTTTTTTTTTTTTTTTTTTTTGAGACAGAGTCTCACTTTGTTGCCCAGGCTAGAGTGCCTGGCATCAGCCTAGCTCACAGCAACCTCAAACTCCTGAGCTCAAGCAATCCTTCTGCCTCAGCCTCCCGAGTAGCTGGGACTACAGGCATGCGCCACCATGCCCGGCTAACTTTTTCTATATATTTTTAGTTGGCCAATTAATTTCTTTCTATTCTTAGTAGAGACGGGGTCTCGCTCTTGCTCAGGCTGGTTCCAAACTCCTGACCTTGAGCAATCCACCCGCCTCGGCCTCCCAGAGTGCTAGGATTACAGGCATGAGCCACCGCACCTGGCCCAGACCTGGTTTCCAGACTCTGGAAAGATTCCGCCTAGCAAGACCTTGGGATCATGAATTAGCACCTTTAAAATTACTACTCAATTGGGATAAGACACAAATATCTTTACAACTCATTTACACAGTGTTTTATGATCATATAATCAATCATAAGACTTGTATGATTTTTTATAATCCATCTAACATTGAAACAGAAAAATTTAGCATATTACAAAATAGAACTAAGTGGGAACAGGAAAGATCATACAATGGTTCATTTTTCTGTACCAGTACCATTGTTTTACAACTATTTGTTTTTGAGAATACTTATCAAAAATTTCTTGGCTGACTTTCTTATCAGCTGAAGACTTCTCTGCAATTCTTACTCAATGATTTAAAATATCAGTGAAGTGGTTTAAAATTTAGTCTAAAAAGATTGGCATTAACAACTTTGCATTTTTGTTGCCTAACAAAACACGAATTCAGATTGCAATATTCAAGAAAGGGAGAAAGATACCTAATTGCTCTCAAAAAAGAAAACTAATTGTTAGTATAAAGATATAGTTTTTATATCTCTTTTGAAAATATTATTAAGCATAAAATGAAAAATAGGTTAATGGTTGAGTTTTGTTTTGAAAGTAATATTATTCTGTTAGTTGGAATGGTTCTGGAAAAAACTCTGAATTTTGCCTCGGGAGTTCACTCAAAACCTAAAGATCCAACAGCATTGCTTTATTATTTATCATCATCTATGAAGCTAAGTAACAATGATATTTTTAACTCAAACCAAGGTTATCAAGATTTATTGAAGGAAGAAAAATTCATAGTCCTCTAATTGGATGATCATGTGATGCATGTGATATTCAGCCACTGCCAAGAAAATCAGTGTCCACTTCTTGTATGCAAAACCCAGCAAATTCTAGATAAACCAGTACCGTGACACTTTTCTTTGGGAGCTAATGTTGAAGTGAAAAGGCAGGTGAAAGAGAAAACAAATGAAAAATGTTACGGGTTAAGTCCGGATGTAAAAATCTGCCTTCAACCCCTTTGGCTTGCCATAATTCTTAAGAAGCTTGATTTCCAGAGGAAAAAATAAAATTTCAAATTATAATTTCTGAGAGGGTGTTTCAGCAGATTCTAGACCCCTTTATTTGTCGTGATTTCTGACTTCAGAAACTGTATCCTTTTTATCCCCTGTCCTTCTAGTATATTCAGTAAAGCAATGTGAAAATTGGTCTCTTTACTCATGTCCCATTGACTTAACCTAAGAATGTGACTCATAATAAAACTTTGGTTATTTCTAATATTAAATTCAGGCAGTTACTATGTTCCCCCTAAAATGCTAGTTTTACTCAAAAATCTGTCTTTTTTTCTCATAGCAGTCTTTTTTCCTCGTACGCTCTTGAGTTCTTCTCTCTTCCCTATTTTTGGCATCACCATAAGATTTTATTTGGAGATAACACAGAAAGGAAAGCTTTTTTCATAATCATCAGTGATGTGACATTGTGCATCAGTGGACACCATATGCTGAAGGGGGGATGTGGTTAAAAAAACCCCTCTTTTGGAAATCAATTTTTTACTTACCAGGGACTTTCTCACTCAGGGCTTCAAGGCTGTCTGTCAGCCAAGAGTATAATTTGCTGTTTTTAGCTAAACCTTTGCCAATCACTTAAATTTTGCAGTAGACTTAAATAGTATGTTTCAGTTGAATTTCAATTCAAAGAGTATATAGTCTTGATACAGTCTCATATTGGAAAGACTGTTAGCTACTTTAAACTAAAGGAAACTAACTGTATTGGGCCAAAACCTTGGATAAACAGTTTCAGCTTACAACCTACAGATGTGTCCACAGAATGCTAAGTATTCATTGGGTTTATTTATTATTGCTTCATTACAATTGTTTTAACTGAACTCAATACCTAAGTGTTAACTGTTTTACTAGACCCTATGCCTTCCTGTCACGATTTCTTCAACCTCTAATTGTGATAAAGAACTGATTATGTTGTATTTGAAGTATAAGGAGGAAAAAACCCTGCTATACTAATATAGGTTATTATGGTAGTAAGAGCAAATCTTAATCTATAATCAATATACATATGCAAACATCATAACTTTAATTTATATAACAATTATGAAAAGGGAATTTTTAATTGGTTCTAATATTAAGCAACTCAGCGACAGCTATAAAATCATGGAGCAAAATCGTTGCTCAAACAGTAATTTCGGAAAATATTCTAGAGGCAGGTATTCAGAATAATAAAATAACCAAGGAAAGCATGTGCTATACAATTATTTTAGGGATGGCATTATTGCCCCTGAAAAGTCTGTGAATTTCCATTTTGCAGGATTGTTGTGAGAATTAAATGAGACAAATGGTGTAAAGCATCTAGCACAGTTTCTGCTCCAGATTAAGTGCTTGTTAATAAATGTGAGCTATTGTTGATATTATAATTATCTGTATTCTTCTAGCCAAAAAATTATGTTTAGTTGAATGCAGTTTCAGTAATATTTATTAAATGTGCAGTGAGTTCACAGAGATATCCAGTGCGGGCCTCCTCACCTCAAGGGTGGGAGTAAAGTAGATACATTAATAAATCTGAGGCAGAATGTGAAAGTAAGGCAGTGCATGCAACACATTTCACTTTGAACGTTATGAACTTCTGATGTGTTCGCAGCAGTTGTGTAAATGTTAAAACCACAAGTAATTATTCTTTCTCTTCTGTCACGTTCTCTCTAATTTATACTGTCTCAATATTTTTGTTTATAAAAATGACTGAAAGAATGAGCGATGGTGTCAATAATGAAGACACCCCCTCATTTTTAGCAAAGAGACAGCCCCAAAATCTCAAGAAGTGAACAATTAAATGAGTCATAAATCTATCATTCAGAGTTAAGTGGAATTTTTTTTTAAGATAGCATGGTTCAATGTCATCTTTATGATGCAATTAAAAACTATCCCTTCAGTAAATCAGTACCAAAGTGGAATGATATTTTGAGTACCTTTTTGCACTGGAAACATCTGATTGTCAATTTCTTCCTTATTTGCAAATGGAAGGATACGTGCTAAATCTCAAACATCTGGCTTTTGTAATGATGTAGTGGAAGCAGCCTGCGTTTTGGATTCAAATCAAAGCTCTCCCACTTGCTGACAGAGTGATCTCAGTTGAGTCACAGAAGCTCCCTAAGTCTCAGTTTCCTCTTCTGTCAAAAGTCGGGATGATAATGTTTAACTACATCACCGCGAGGACAAATGAGAGAGTGGTTAGCCAACACAAATCCACTTTATGACAAGGACTCTCAATCTTTGGAAAAACAACTTAATAATAAGTAAAAATTCCTTGCTTCTGCTCACAATCCAGAGCTTATAGTATGTGCTGTATGTTCAAAGTTTGGTATCTAGTTCACAGACTGTTAATTTACAAAAGATAACTAAACAAAGCATAGTTCAAGAAACATCAAGGACAAGTAGGCTAGATATGAAATCCCTGAAGCTCAGATGCATCAGATGACATGGTCAAGCAGAAGAGACAAGTCTCTTTTTAGAATGTCTACTGCCTCTGAACTGGTACAGCCAAGAATAGTCTTGGCTTTGGTGTATACTTGGGTATTTTTCTAAGAATACACCACAGAGGACACTGAGATTTCATAGGAGTTTCTTCATGCTCTAACATTATACATTATTATATAATTTCCCTAAGAAACCCCCAGAAAGGGTGGAGACTTGATTTGTGTGTAAGAATCTGTAATCAGGATTCTTTAGATAAGAATCAGGAATCTGGTTTGTCCCCCATTCCACATTAGGCATAATGAAATTTTCATCATTCCCAGATTTCTGATCCCCAGATATTTTGTGGTTGCCTCTTCTCTTAGAGCCATCCCATGAAAAAGATCTTTTTCCCCTCAAAAAAAAATTATTGTGATTCACAACAGCTGAATAACTTATAGTTTCTAGTGCTTTTGACAGGGTTTCAGGCATTCAGGGCAGAGTGAGTATAGAACTGTAGTGTAGAAGTTCATATTTTTCTACTAAAAATGTTATGAGTGTCACTTTCAGTAGAGAAGTGATTGTATGAGCAAGTTTACTGTATACAATTTCAAGTAATTTTCTGTGAAAAGATGTATATTCGTTTGAGACAAAAAAACAACAGCCTGAAATTGGAAACTAACTTCTAATCTTAAAACTTTAAAAAGTCAAATGTAAAATTAATTGATGATAGTGAGTATTACATATGTTACATCTCCTGTTTAACAAGGCAGTATACTATAAATATTTTCAAAATTGTTTTAATGAAAAAAACTAAGTGGATAAAACATTTCTTTGAAGTAAAAGCAGCAAATCAGTATTTCACAGGTCCAGCTACATGTTCAGCTTAATGTTTTCCTGTGGCAGTTTGCTCCAAATTCCCCAAATCAGATACTAATCAAATCAGATACAAATTCCTAAACTAAGTAGTTTTTATACACCTATATATTAGTAGTTGTTTTCCAGATAACAACTAACAGAGGATACCATAAAATACTAGACATTTTGCTCTCATGTTGAGTTGTTCTGATAGAAGCTGGACTCAATTTAAACCTCCTTACCTTCTGAGACTGTTACAGGGGAGATTATTGCCTAAAATATTACAAAATCTACTTTTAAAAGCATATTTAATCATCCACTCAAAATAGCACACTGAAAGTTAAACAGCTGCTCTGGTGTTCAGTTTAGCTAAACCCAATATTTCCTATTTGTAAATATTTATTCAGAAGGAGACCAGAAATATGGTTTGGAACATCACCATTCTATGTCTCTTTATATGAGTTCAGCGTCTTCTGAACCAGAACTACTATTTATGATGCCCAAGTTGACCATATAATGTGTCCCTCAAAGTTCCACATCACCTCTGGCTTAGGACAACCTTTCAGTCTCCTGTCCCTGGTCTCACACATCATTTGTTTCCTCTCTTCCTTAGTACCCCTGTAATTTTAGAATAAGACTTGACACAGAAGGGGTTTTAAAAATCTCAGAGTGGCCGGGCGAGGTGGCTCACGCCTGTAATCCTAGCACTCTGGGAGGCCGAGGCAGGAGGATCGTTTGAGCTCAGGAGTTTGAGACCAGCCTGAGCAAGAGCAAGACCCCCGTCTCTACTGAAAATAGAAAGAAATTAGCTGGACAGCAAAAAATACATAGGAAAAATTAGCTGGGCATAGTGGTTCATGCCTGTAGTCCCAGCTACTCGAGAGGCTGAGGCAGAAGGATTGCTTGAGCCCAGGAGTTAGGCTGACACCATGGCATTCTAGCCTGGGCAACAGAGTGAGACTCTGTCTCAAAAAAAAAAAAAAAATCTCAGAGTGTGACTGATTTTCAAGGAGCAATGCAACATTGTACTTTAGGGCATGGACTGTGGACCTACTGCTTGGGTTCAAATCATGGATCCACCAGTTAGCAGTTGTTTGACATTGACCAAGTTACTGGACCTCTCAATTTTCTCATTATGTAGCACAGGGATGCTGTGAATACTTCACAGGGTTGTCCTTGTGACAATTAATGGTGTTTTATATCCATGTATCATATGAAACACTTACAGCAGCTACTAGGTGCCTGGTACTGTTCTGAGCAGTTAATGTATATGCTTAATGTTGTGAATATTATTGGAAAATAATATTATGCAAAGCCTTCGCTAATATTAATACTGTCGCATGGTCATGCTGGCAGTGGCTGCCTCAGAGGAGTGTCTGAGAGTCTCTGATTCAGATTACTTTATTGCTTCTCTCACACTAAGGAGAGAATTACTTACATTGGGAAAACTAAGGCTCAGTAGGGCTGAAGGAACTCTAATGGAGACATCATGATTAGAACCTGGATTTATCTGCTTTATCCTCCTTCGTCCTCAACTCCTGACTGCCTCGTAAATCTCTCTCTCCATCTCTGCCGCTGCAGTCAGACCTCATTTCTCATGGGTTCGTTAGCAGGTGTGCCCTAACTAGCTTCCCTGGCATCAGTCTAACCCCCTGTAATCTCTCCCTTCCACTGCTGCTATTGTCATTTTTCTAACTCGAAGAGTTAACAAAACTAACCACTCAGAAGCTCATTTTCTTTGCTAATTTTCTAAAGTTTGGTAAAAGTTTAGCATAAACTCTACAGTGTAAAGTTTTGATGATCTGAGAGGCACATGTTAGCCAAACCTACTTTTCCAACTTCTGAAAACTGCACACTGTACAAGACCTAGTATTTCATCTTCCTAGGTACACTCCTCCTTCTTGGCTACTGTTACAACTCCGAGATCTCTCTGTCCTGCATTCCCACTTTCTGAGAAGTCTCCCTCTGAACCGTCTGATAAAAATGCTGTTCACTCTTCTGCCATTTCTCCTAGGCATTCATGCAGTCCCTCTTCTGGTGAAAAGTTCTATATGAGTAAGTTATTGCTGAGATGTATCTTGATAGAGAGATAACCTACGGAAACAAATATGTATCAATGTGAAAGAAAATATCAGAGTCTTGTTAAAGTTTTCGTTATTATTAGGGAAAATTTCTACCTTGTCTGATTCTACCATTTGCAGTTAGCTAAGGTAATGTGCTGTGAAATGATTAACCGGTGCAACAGGTAGAAAAGAGGTTTCAATTAACTCTCTATAAACAAATTTAGTAGGTGGGCCACTTACATGATTTGTCTGCTTTCATATTATATGGTTGATAAGCAGTTTGTCTCAGTGGTGTACTTAGTCATCCATCGGTTTACAATCATTATCCAAAATAGCAAATTTTCTCAAGTAGCATAAAGAGGAGAGACCCTTAATGTTTCAGTTTGACAACTTACTCATTACATTTTCAGCTCTCACCTAATAGTCCCTCAGTAACTTACCTTTTAGTGCCGTTCCTGAATAATTCCTAATTTTTCTAGCATGTTCTATGTATCTGTTTCTTGAGCACTTGAAAGATTTAAAGAACTAGTACTTTGTGTAGTATTGCTGCCTCTAATTGCAGCAGGAGTTTAGGGGAGAGTGAGTTCAATGTGGGCTGAAGTTATCTGCAAGGCATTATGAAAGAGTTGGGACTTCAGCTGATCCTTTAAAGATGAATTTGAATTAAACAGGAGAGCAAACATTGCTGGTTATTGAACTGCTGGAGCAAAGACCTAGGCTTATTCAGAGGACCGTAGGCCTGGCTGTGGCCATTGGAAATTAGGTTAGATAGATAGAGTGGGTCAACTGTTGACCATCCTGAGACCCAGGCAGGGCACTGACCCAACTGTGTTAAGCATTAGTATATGAGAAAGGAACATGATGGAAGTGGCAGTTTAGAAAGATGCCCCTGGGTTGGTTAATATCACACATATGCAAAAAAGTTTGCATCCAGCTTTAAGGAGCTCATACATTCCTGAAGCGCCTCGTAGGGACTGGTGAAGAACCCTTCAGCCAGAGACCTGGGGCCCAGATGGGGAGTTGTTGAAGGACTTAGTCAAATGGGGATGAAAGCCAAAACTAGAATGGTGGCCATGGAGATGGAAACAGGCATTTGTGAAGAAGAGTTAACAAGATTTGGTATCTCATTGGATATGGAGATGGAAGAAGTGGAGGGAATGGCCAAAGATGACAGTTTGGGAGATTAATAAAAGATTATGCTAATGAAAGAATTAGCCATGGTCCCTAAGAACCAGTTTCTGTTTTTGCTTATTAGTTTTATATGCTTGTATTTATAATTGAAAGCCCTGGAAAAGGAAAAAAAGTGAAAAAAACTCCAAAGAAAAGAAAGTTTCAGAACTGTGGGCTCAAAGAGAGCTGCATGCTCAATTGAGCTCTGTGAGACAAGGCAAAATGCCTTCCTCATAATATCTTAAGCCAGGAATATGTTCTTTGAATTTACAACTTCTTAAAATAGGAGTCAATAAAAAAAAATGCAGCAAGTGTTTGCAAGTTAACTGAGGAGACAAAAAATTTTTTTTCTCCTCACACCACATTTCAAGTTCCGTATCTTTACACTAATTTTAATATGAGTGTTTACAAAAATGTAACTAGTAGACGTAGATTCTCTTATCCTTTATGTAAGTTATATTATGAATGCTTAAAGCAGATTTTTTTGCATAAAACAATATTTTTAATCAAATGAAACGATTAAAAAACTGACTCTAAAGTTGGTCTGTACTTCATTTTCTTATAATCTATAATCAGGAAATCCATTCCCTCATGCTTTATAATTTTTGTGCTTTTAAGTGGTCAGGGGAATGTGACATCTGCGTACAGTCACGTCTAAATCGATAATTGTCCAGGCGGAGGGTGATTTTAAAACATAGCGTGCACAAAGGTTGAATCTGTACATTAGAAGGTTGTTAAGAGCTGGTGTTTCCCACCTCCCCGACCCCTGAACTGAAAAGAGACCATTCTCTTTGCTGAATTGTCTCTTCAGGTGGGACAACAAACACCTCAACACAGGCCACAGCGTTCTAAGCGAGGAGGAGGCTGCGGTTTCCCAGCCGGTTTAAATGCAGGCTCTTCTTAGCAGTAAACCACACGCATGTATTCATCATTGATTTTCAAATGATAGGTTTCTATATCACTGGTTTAGGATCCACAGTCCTGCATTCCTGAATCTATATTATGCCAAAAGAATAACAATTTGGTGGCTGGAAACAGAAATGGTTATTATACGGCTCCAAAATGCTAGCTGGCACAATATGCTAAAAACAGCAGAAATTCACCGGCAAAAAAAAAAAAAAAAAAAAAAAACCCTAGAATTTATTTGTTCTTAAAAATAACTTTATGCTCTAAAAATATGAATTTAAGAAGTGTCATCATCATTCAAAATATTTTATATTCAATATGTAAACACCTTAAAATATGTGACTAATCTTCTAAAATGGCATAATTTCCAAATAATAGGAAATATTCCAAGAGAAAAATAGAATGCTTTTTAAATCAGTTTTTTAGCTTTGAGATATTTATTGGATGAAAAACTATAATGGATGTTTACTTTTTTTTTTTCCCCTACTGCCGCCCCAAATCTTTGTTTAAAATGTGAACAAAAAGACGTTGGAGGCTTTGTTAGAATTTCTCAGAGAGTTTACTGTATAAAAAGTTTAAAAAAAAAAAAAGAAAGAAAACTTTGCTCAGAGCCTCCGTGAAGCATTTCCACTTTCACACACTGGCCCAGCGCTTGTCATATCACAGGACAACACATTTTACGAAGCGGTTTTACTTCCTTTTAGCAAAATAACTCCTCCATGCAAACCAGTATCGGCATCTACCGAGCTGGGGTTTTAGTTTCTTCTGATCTATTCAAGCTTCATTGCACTGCTAACTGACTCCCCCCGCCCTTCTTTTGAAATTACCCAGCTAATTTTCCATTTGATTGTTTATTTAAACCAGATCTCACACAGGCTTAATAGATAACTGACGCACGTATTCAGGGTGTCCATCTGAACTTCAGCTGACAGAAAAGTACAGTGCAAATTTTGCCTCGGTTTTCTCATTCCCTTTATATCCAGTAGAATTTATTAATTCAAACTAAGGCCATAACACACTCACAATAATGATTCAGGAAGACACATTAAATATAAAACTCTGAGCATTTCATTTTATCAAGCATTTTTCTAAGTGAACGTACGCCCTTTGTTTGCATTTCTCCTAGTGAGAAAAGGTAAGCATTGTTTTATATAATGATAGCTTCTATCACAGAATACTTTCCAAATTAACGATAAAGAAGATTTTGACTTTTGACATAGCTGGCTTTAGAGAATTTGGCTAATTTACCAAAAGTTTTATTATAAAAGAGTAATTTACATTCAAATTCAACCAACATTTCTTAAGCAACTACTGTGTACTCGACACGTTTTGGGAGTGTCTCATTTGTTCTATTTTTGTTTTTTTCCCCCAGTAACTTGGAGAATTTTATGCACAATCCAATTGACAATTTAGTCTTATAATTATTTGTTGTATGTTCAGCTTGTTTATTCATGCATAAAGTGAGACAGGTAAATGAATGGGATATGAAGAACAAATGTGCTTGATGCAGTATGCCTCAAATATATTTTAATTCCAAAGACGTTCCTGTAAATATCTCCTGAAGTATACCAGCATTTTGCTTTCCCAATTTCTCACTGCCTCCATCTCAGTCCATCACAATACTCTCCACGCTGGTCCACACCACCAGGCCTTCCTAATTCTGGGGTATCCCAGTGTCAGTAGATCTTTCTGACCACTTACAGGCCTGTGTTATACCTCTTTTCTGAACCTTCAAGGGTCTGCATTTCCACCCTCTAAACCCAAGACATTTTAGTCTGGAATTCAAGGTCTCAACAGCCCAACCTCCTTGTCTCTGCAAAGGCTCTCACATCCCTCTCTTTTCAGGGGTTCCATGCTAAGCAGGTTCCTCACAGTGTCCCTGACTACTCTGTAAATTCCTGCCTTGACCCTTTCCCAGCTCCCAGTCACAAGCCTAGCGTGTCTTTCTATCTCCTTCCTTTCCTCGAGGCCCACATCAATTCCTGCCTCTTCCATGAATCTTTGTTGGATCATCTCTTCCCTCCTGGGAACTCGATAACACTTCGTCTGGATTACTCAGTGGGCACATCGCCTTAAGCTGTCCTGTATCAGTCTTTACATTTTCCACATGTATGTATTAGATTACCACAAAAAAAAAAAAAAAAAAGATTATGGACCTTTCTGGGACTGGCTTGTCTTTGCATCCTCACTGGGTAGCACACGATATCACTCATCCAGGAGTGATAGGTACTTGTGTTTTGCTGTGATGACAATAACAATGAGGTTTAACTGTCTCTTTGAGAGAGCCTCAGAAAACTGTCTAGTTTTCTAGCAGGGATTGTTCAATCAGGTAGTTGGTTTCTCTTACTCTAAATCCCAGGCAGTGGAAGAAGCCAGCAGATGACTTTCTGAACTGGCTCTCAGTCCAGCTCAGGTTGCATTTCTAATCAACTCTCTCCCTAACTCTTCCTGTCGTATTTTGAAATATGAAAAATGGAGACCTGCAGATGTCCATTAGTCTGTTAGTAGGGGTTGAATGTCAGAGACCTAAGAAAGCTCTTTCAGTCTTCCCATTGGACGGCTATTCCTGTGCCTTGGTGAATCAGCACTTTGGTGGAGGCATCATCACTTCATTTCAACCCCTGGAAAGGGGTTTTGTCTTTTGAAGTTCTGTGGGGACAGGAGAGCAAGTCTTCAGGATTATACACTGAACTTCGTGAGGAGGGCAAAGCAGACAGAAGAAAAACCATAGGGAGAATTCACTCAAAGGAAAGGGGAACTGAATAGTGAAATGTGTATGCAGCTTCCCCGCATGTCCTAGAAATTATAGTCTTGCTGGTGTGCCCTTTCCTCATTTAAGGACACACAGACACACAAAATAAAACCCAAACCAATGAACTGAAAGAGTGAGTCATGCCAGCCAGGCCTCCGCCAAGCTAGTCAATTAAAGTGCAGGACCAATTCCATGCTTTTCTTAGACCCTGAACAACTGTCTGACTTTCTTCCTGAGTTTTTTTTTTTTTAATAGGAAAAAAAGTATATGCTGATTTCAGAGCAAGTTGATATATATTAGCTTTCTTCTCTTGAAAAGTTTTTAAATCTTCTTTCAGACAAACATTAAATAATGAATCGATTGGGTTATTCTTCACCTAGGGGTTAAATCAGTCATCCTGTGGTTTTTTTTGTGCATGTACTGTATGTCTTACCAGTAAGCTTTTGTTTTTGTTCTCATGTAGTGCATTCTTTAGAAGTATATTTGAGTCTAGATTTCTTCCTGAGTATTTTTCTTCTTCTGTGTTAACAGGGAACGGGTATGGCAATCCCCGAAACTCACCAGGTCTGCTGGTCTCACCTGGTAACTTGAACAAGAATATGCAAGCAAAATCTCCTCCCCCCATGAATTTAGGAATGAATAACCGTAAACCAGATCTCCGAGTTCTTATTCCACCAGGCAGCAAGAATACGATGCCATCAGTGGTAATGCAAAACTACATTTTAATATTGATAATGTTTTGTATATGTTTTGCTGTTTTTGCATTTGTCTGACTTTATGAATTACCGAAGTTCTCACAGAAAATTAATACATCAATGCTATTGATGGAGCCCTGTTTGTATTTAGCTGTTATTTCTGGTAATTGGTTTGCATTTCTCTTTTCTCTGTAAAAAAAGAGCCACATCTAGTAAACTCCACTAAAGAACTGGTATTCTGGGACAAGGACAGCATTTCTTTCTAAGGCTTTCAATAGATAGCTAGAAAAAGACCAGATCCAACCATTGGTCAAACCATTTCGCATAAGCAGAGCAATAGATAATGAGGTACTTCATAACATAATATTTTTACAGTATTGAGCTATTTATGTCCTCAAGGTACTGACAATAAAAAATACTTTCTATAATTTCTAAAGAACTTTCTCCTGTTAATTGGCATTTCCTTTCTTAGCTGTATTGCAGTGACAATATCTAATACATCACATGCCAGTGTACTGCCTCGATTCATCTTTCCATATATGTGCTTCATGAAAATAGCTATCTCTGAAAAGCAAATTGTGTTAAAATCCTAGGCATTTTGAGGACAAAGGTTATATTTTACATCAAAAAAAAAAGTTGTGGCACTTCTAAAAAAATAAATACATAGACATAAAATATAAATTTAAATAGACTCTATCACTTTCCTTTCTTCTGGGTCTGCACGCGTAAGATGAAGATAATATTGTGGGACCAAACTCAGCAACAAAGAGACATCAGTTTTCTCCAAATTAGCTTTGCTTAAGAGCAAGAACGTTTAAAACCAAGGTTCGGTAGACAAATTTAGATCATTCTGCAAACACATTTCTTTTTTTTTTTCATTTTTTCTTTCTCTGCTCTGTGGCAAGCTTCAGGGTAAAACAGTCCTGAGAGCTGATTAGTTTATTATGGCACAGTGCAGATTAATTTTGAATATCAACCAAAAAAAATCACATAATATGCAGCGTTCCCTTTGGAAAAGACTGGGTCTAATAAATATAACCTCCCACAGGGCTACAGCCAAGCAGTGTGGGCCATGTGTGGCAGGCTGTCTCTATCAGCAGATTTATTTCAGGTCCCTTAAAACGGATGCTTTCCCAGGGATTCTGTGAGGCCCTTCAGGTCCCTCCCTGGCAGCCAGGTGTGGCTCCCGGTTCCTCCAGCAAGTAGGGTTTCAAAGTACAGTCTTTCCCCCGACCCCACCAAAATGTGGTGATGAAATAATGAACATTGAGACACTGACCTGGGCTGAAAACTGGATAGATTGTCTTCACAATTGAGACAAACAGCTCATTAAGGGAAACAAAGAATGTCTTTGTAAGGAGTTATCCTTGGAGTCTGGGTTTTAAAACTGTTTAAACTGTTTTGTCTATCAGAAGATGCTTTTCCTTTTGTTGAAAATATTTTGCCCAATTATAAATATTTACAGACACTAATTAATAAAACTCCTTCCCCATGCTCTCAGTCTGAGGATGTCGACCTGCTTTTGGTAAGTGTCGTGAGAGAGCTTCCTTTAAATGGCATGTGCAAAGCTACTTTTAGGTGGAGGTGGTAGCTTTGATGAAATTGGAAGATTTTGGATGTTACCACAGTGGGTCAACATTGATTATGTTTATTTACCAATAATTTCTTGTGTCACTCACAGTTGAAAAGAATGTCAGGTTATTTTTTCTGTCCCAACCTCTGTGAGGGAGGCCATGTGTTCCGTATTTTAGGACTAGTAAATTTCAAACACACAAAAAAATATTTCTTTCATTATTTAAAACTAAGATATTTCTTTTTCCAATAATTAAAGTCTCATGATTTTAAGTTTATATAGATCTTTAATTTCCTTGTTGTAAGGAGTTATATGCATTCATTAGCTGCTTTGCCATCTAGTTTGAGGGAAGTTTAGAAGAATCTGAAGAAAGTGGTCAGAGCACCACCTGCTGGTGAGAATATAACATGAATCCCTACCCATTTGCTCTCTGCTGAGTATAGAACTGAACATAAAAACTGCTATGGTTGATTTTAATTTTTTTAAATTTGCATTTGAATAAAAACTGAAACAATGGAAATACAGTATACATATTTCATCAGTTTTCAACATAGGCTGTTTTTACCCATAATAAAGCTATGGTACTTGTTACTAGTTCAGTTGCCTAGGAGATACTGATGTAATGGGTTACTATGGCAACAGCTGGTCTCTTGAAGGATTGTAAATGATAGGGTTGGCAGAGTTCATAGAGACACATGTTAAATGATTAATTTCATGAGATTTGTACCAAGTTATCTCTTTATGTGCAAAACTAATACTGAAATAGAATTTTTTAACTTTTTAAAAAATTCCATCAATAATGTCTTTTTATTTACTTTAAAAGAATCAAAGGATAAATAACTCCCAGTCTGCTCAGTCATTGGCTACCCCAGTGGTTTCCGTAGCAACTCCTACTTTACCAGGACAAGGAATGGGAGGATATCCATCAGCCATTTCAACAACATATGGTACCGGTGAGTAGCTTTGCCATGTGCAATTAGTATCCTAAATACTTTTCATTAAAAAGCAAGATGAAAAAAGTTATTATCTTTTACTCTGTTAAGAAGCTTTGTTTAATACCTGTGGTGTACAGATCATTGTACCCATTGCGTATTCCTTACTATAACAAAGTGAATGTCTACATTTTTCTTTCTTAAGTAACTGGGAAGTTTTATTTACCCAAGCTGAGTTCGAAATAGAAGAACAATTTCAAGGAAATTGAACTGTTATTTCTTTGATGTAATAAAAAGCTCGCTTTCTTGGGATTGTTTTTAAAAAAAACATTTGTAGATCATCAAATATGTATATACTTTTATAAGAAATTGTAGTTCTAATAAACTAGAATTGCAGGCTATACTACTTCAAAGCTTTCATGGAGTACTTATTTTTGGTACATAGTATATTCCTTTTAGTTTAAAATTATCCCTGATGTTTTATCCCCCCTCCCCTAAAAATAAAAAAATATAATGGCAGCAATACTAATAGAATATTTTATAAATTGAAAATGTTTATTCTATTTACCATTTGACAATTTCACATTAAATATTTTCTGTTGTTGTTTTATTCTTTAACCTAGAGTACTCTCTGAGTAGCGCAGATCTGTCATCTCTGTCTGGGTTTAACACCGCCAGCGCTCTCCACCTTGGCTCAGTCACCGGCTGGCAACAGCAGCACCTACATAACATGCCACCATCCGCCCTCAGTCAGTTGGGGTAAGCAATTTTATTTGTTTGTAATATAATTTTAGAGTACATTTTAAATGACAAATGGCAGTCTCTAAATGTGTGCTTTAATGCCCCATTAGAGGGTGTAAAGTTCTGCTTTATCAAAATCTGAAAGTGATTTTCAGATGAATACCTTGCAAGTAGCTGAAATATTACATATCTTATTCTTTGAGAGGATGGGGAGCTCTGTAATAATGAGGTAAATTCTTATTGTTTTAGACCACATTTGTTTCCACGTCTATCAATGATAGAATTTTTGTTCAATTTTCACACAGTTCATGTGGGACATAAGAAGGTGTTTATAAATACAAGTTCTTGAGTTTTTGAGATATTTGAGAATATTTCTCATTAAGCATAAACCGCATAGTTGACGCTGATGTTAACCTATGCTCATAGGATCAACAATTGATATACAATCTTCATTTATTTATAATGTACTCATAATAGTTATGTATTTATAGATATTGTATGAAAATATGTATGTATATACAATATTAATTAGTACATACAATACTAATTACCTAAATTTGGGTATAAAAGTAATTTTTGTTGTTTTCTGAAGTCAGAGGGTGTATCTTTCTGCCCCCTTGTGGTAGTTTTCAGATATGTCTTTATCATAGAAATGACTCCTGTCAAACCTTAAAAAGCCCTGAATTCACAATTCACACTACTTCATATAAAAGAAATATTTTTTTTAAAAAAAGCTTAAAATGTGAATCAAGGACCTGACTTTAATGAATAACTCCAAAATTGCATTTAATCTTCAAAAGAGAATACTAGGAAGATATAAAATATTTCAAAATAATAAGCTTTTGTATTTTAGAACAATTCTATATGCCTATCCCACTTTTACTTTTCTGCAGAGCCATTTGATTATAGTTAACTAGTTAGCTATATCAGGTAACTAGTTTCTAACCATATTTCTAAGGAGATAATGAGAAAAAAACATTGATTAGAATATAAGCCACTGATTGATACCACAACTTTATTTCTCTTTTGCTACCCCCCCCCCCACAACACTAGCTTTCAGGTGGTATTGATTTAACATAGATTAGTGATCTGATTATGGAATCTTCACCCATTCACCATTTGCTATGTGCATCCTACTCACTAATCACGGTCTTTGAAAATCTAACATTTCATGTAAATAGTATGATAAATTCACATGACATTGTTGCTCTGCTTTCCTGAAAGATAGTTAACTTTGAAGATATGTTAAGTATTGATCAGCAACAGAATTTATCTTTTTGAATTTTTTTTTTTTTTTTGAGACAGAGTCTCACTCTGTTGCCCAGGCTAGGGTGAATGCCGTGGTGTCAGCCTAGCTCACAGCAACCTCAAACTCGCGGGCTCAAGTCATCCTTCTGCCTCAGCCTCCCAAGTAGCTGGGACTACAGGCATGCGCCACCATGCCCGGCTAATTTTTTCTATATATTTTTAGTTGGCCAATTAATTTCTTTGTATTTATAGTAGAGACAGGATCTCACTCTTGCTCAGGCTGGTTTCCAACTCCTGACCTTGAGCAATCTGCCCCCCTCGGCCTCCCAGAGTGCTAGGATTACAGGCGTGAGACACCACTCCCAGCCAGAATTTATCTTTTTAGGACACAAATTTTTTCTGGAATGTCAACTATCCAAGTAGACATTAGTTGCATAACTTTTTCAGGTAATTGTCACTAAGTGTATAGTACCATCCAGGCAATTTTAAAGTATGTATTGTACTGCTGTGGCTTGGCAGTGACTCCACTAAACATGATTCTTGTCAGAAAGAAAGGTAACTTTATTCCTCATTTTTCACAAAATTTATCCATGTTAGGACTAGATTCCCCTAGAAATCATCAATGTCAAAAGCCATCTTATTTTCTCTGAATGTGGCTTTCTTTTGTTTTCAATAGCACCTGGTAATTTGCATTTTTACATATAAACACATTTATTTACATATTTTAACTATACTACAGTTCTGAAACTGTCTTCTGTTGCCTGGGGAAACTCTGATTCTCTGCTGCCCCTAATAGAGGCTAATAAGAAAGGAGTGATAGCCTGGAGTAAAGAGGAACTGAATCACAGCAGCCAAGGATGAAGCATTTTGTTCAGCTCCCAGTTTCTCTCAACGCTGAATCTCACTGTCCATAATTTGACTCTGAGTTTAGTCTATGAGTTTTTGTTTTTGGTTTTTTGTTGTTCTATTTTTTTTGAGACAGAGTCTCACTGTGTTGCCTGGGCTAGAGTGCCGTGGCGTCAGCCTAGCTCACAATATCCTCAAACTCCTGGGCTCAAGTGATCCCCTGTCTCAGCCTCCCGAGTAGCTAGGAAAAACAGGCATGAGTCACCATGCCCGGCTAATTTTTTCTATATATTTTTAATGGTCCAGCTAAGTTCTTTCTAATATTTTAGTAGAGACAGGGGGAGGTGGGTCTCACTCTTGCTCAGGCTGGTCTCGAACTCCTGAGCTCAAATGATCTGCCCGCCTCAGCTAGGATTACAGGCTTAAGCCACCATACCTGGCCCTAGTCTACGAGGTTTAATTGCACTAAATCACTTCCCTTATCCCTCAAATCAATGGGATGACCCTTCCAGCCCTTCCAATTCTGACCCTCCTTCCCTGCGCCCGCTCTTTCTCTCTCTGTCTCTCTCTCTCACACACACACACACACACACACACACACACTTTATGTCTCTCACACTCACATACACACACGCACATAGATGAGATTCTTGAAAGGAGCTTCCCTCAAATGGACCACTTCATGTTCCCACAATTAAACGTTAAACTGTTTTATTAAAAAATCCCAAGTTGTAGGCCGGGCGCGGTGGCTCACGCCTGTAATCCTAGCACTCTGGGAGGCCGAGGCGGGTGGATGGCTCAAGGTCAGGAGTTCAAGACCAGCCTGAGCAAAGAGCGAGACCCCGTCTCTACTATAAATAGAAAGAAATTAATTGGCCAACTAAAAAATATATATATGTAAAAAATCAGCCGGGCATGGTGGCGCATGCCTGTAGTCCCAGCTACTCGGGAGGCTGGGGCAGAAGGATTGCTTGAGCCCAGGAGTTTGAGGTTGCTGTGAGCTAGGCTGATGCCACGGCACTCTACAGCCCGGGCAAGAGTGAGACTCTGTCTCAAAAAAAAAAAAATTTAGTGGCACTTTAACATGAGCTTGTATTTTATTGATGTCCACGCACAGTGACCTGTCATTCATTCATTCTACTGACAATCCTTGGTGTTCAGAAAGATATTAGGATTCCTTGCAGAAATGCCTCCATTTTCTGTCCTACCCACAAGAAGATAGAGGAACAAAGCATGGGGATTGTCCCATTTTAGAGTCTAAAACAGCTTCCTGATTTAAACTTGACCAACAGGTAGCAATATACTACTTGAATCACTTCATAGTGGCCATCTTGGAATTATTTTTACTGAATTGCTCTGTTTTGTGATGTGAGTGGCCTATATTAAAGGACATTTTTTAAAAAGCAATCCTACGCAACAGTGGCTATGTTTACTATGGGCATGTTTTGTGGGTGTCATTCATTATACTATATTTATCCAGAAGGCTACAGGGCAGAGATATTTCTCTTCAGTCTCAGTATCAAAAATAGTTGTGCTTTATTTGAGTGCTGGAGTAAGGCAGACTGTCATTGTAGTTACTGATGTTGTTGTGTTTTGGATTGTTTTGGGGAGGAACTCATTAATCACTTTAGTAATTTAATCTATTTCTGAGTTATTGAATCCAAACAAAGGTTCCAAAACAATTTCTTCCTTTGTTGGATTCCTTTTCTTTCTTTTTCCCCTTTCATTTCTGTGGAAGTGCTCAAGGTGGTCAGAATTGAAAGAAGAAAGAAAACAGGTCTAGGTCTGTTCTTCCCTAGCCCTCATTTCAAATTCTAGAATTCAGAAACCCTTAAAACATTGGACTTAGATGTGGTTTTGTCAGTAAGTTAATAGATGGATTCAAGTATGGTGAATTAACATCTTCTTTCAACCAGACCTGGGCACGTTTGATACTCCAGCCCTAATAAGAACTCCAGGCTCTGCTCATTTTATTAATAATACATCAGCATGGAAGAGAACTTGTCTGGCAAACACTTCTAGAAATAGGTATAAATTTGACTTTAAATGGTTCCATGTCCAAAGGTTTTACTTTCACAGATAAGGAAGATTTTCAATGTTCTTTACCTCCTTCCCACAGTAAAAGCCTAGGGCAGCTAAATCCCAGCACTGTTTCCAACATCCTGGGGTATCTCCAGTTGTTTCAAAGAGTATCAGGAGAATGATACAAATAAGATTTTAATGCAATTCAATTTTTAAAGGTCCATGCCACACAGTTTTAGGAAAAGAGAATGAGATAAACTAAAATAAAAAAGTGATAGTTTTCAATTCTAAAATATTTGGGGACTATTGCTTTACAACAAGGTTACCAAAAAGCATGGATCCTTTGTAGGCTCTGCCTCATTCTCTCCATCTCTGCCTTCCTGGGCTTGCAGTTGAGTACAAAGATGTCTCCAGGATTGGGTTTTACTGTTACTGCTGATACTCATGACCCCTCCTCCGTAGTGTTCCAGCACCCAATTCTCCCAGTCTGAGTACCCACCTTGTACCATTTATAGTAGGACTATCCCCATTTCAGATCACTATAGCAATCACTTATTGTTCCAGTTCCCTCCCAGGAGTGTGGTTCAGACTTGCCCTTACCAGTTGGTCCCACCAGGTACCCTGTTTCTGCCAAGTGGTGACAGGCCTCCTAATGACCACTGCCAACCTACCTAAAACTCTTTAGAAGATTTGTTTGCTGTTGGGCCCAGCTTCTGCACTCTTTTTACCTTACTGGGTATGAATAAATTACTGTTTTACCAGTATGAGATATTACTGACAACCTGGAAATATAATAATGGCAAGCACATGACTTCCACTATGTACCAGCATTGTTCTTAATACTTTGTAAATATTAACATAAAAGCCTCATAACAACCCAGAGGTGAGTACTATTATTATCATCATTCCAATTTTAAGGATGAAGAAACTGAGGCACAGATAGGTTAAGTGCATTGCCCAAAGTTACAAGCTGATGAGTGGTGGAGCTATGATTTAAACCTAGGTAGTCATGGCTGGTGGCTCACACCTATAAGCCCAGCACTTTGAGAGGCCGAAGTGGGAGGATCACTTGAGGCCAGGAGTTTGAGACCAGCCTGGGCAACACAGTGAGACCCCATCTCTGAAAAAAAATTAAAAATTTGCTGGGCATGATACCTACAGTCCCAGCTACTTGGAAGGCTAAGGTGGGAGGATCACTTGAGCCTAGGAGTTTGAGGTTGCTGTGAGCTATGATGATGCCACAGCATTCTAGCCCAGACAACAGAGCGAGACCCTGTCTCAAAAATAATAATAATAATAATAATAATAATAATAAACTTAGATAGTCAGAGTCTAGTCTCTGTACTTAACCACTGCTCTATGGTCCTATCCACATAGGGAAACATCTTATCATAGGGGAGCAGGACTTTAAAATGAAAAAAAGAATTATCTAACAAAACTGTCCTGTTTGTTCTGGGAGGGGGTCATATCAAGGGCAAAATGGGATTAATGAGAACAGAATGCTGAGGGCCAGAACAGGCTAATCAGAACTTGGAACACCCAGTCTCCACCATGAGGAAGACTTCCATAGCGTAAATGCCACTGCACAAATTATGTAGCCACTAAATGCATAACAGATTTTATCAAAAAATAGCTAAAAACTACATACTACACAAACACCAGCAGATAACAGGGATAAACCAGCATGTTTAAGGACTATATTAAATACATTAAAGTGAACGCCTGGGGTGGGAAAGGAAAATGAGAGTGGAGATCATGGAAGAAGAAGAAACAGAGGGGAGGAAGAGGGGTCTTGCCCAAAATGATGATGAAAATTTACTGAGAACTCAGGAATAGAATCAACTCAACTCTCAGCCACCTGAGGTCCAAATTTAAGCAGTTGCCCTGAAATGGTGTCCTTTGCTCTTGAGGGCACCCATATGTTTTCTGGTTGGATGCACAGTTTCAGACACATCTCAAGGGTAAGCAGAACTACAGTCTAGCAAGTGGTTACGTAGAAGTGAACCTTGATGCAGCCTTTGCTTTACTGGGAAATGACTAGGTTGTTCTTTGCCTCTGCTTTTATTTATTTTAGTTAGACGTGAAAAGAAACTCATAGCACAGGCTATCAGTGTGTGATAGGTTACTTTTTAACAACTTTATGGAGATATAATTCACAAACAAACAATTGACCTGCTTAAAGTGTACAATTCAATGGATTTTGGTATGCTCACAGAGTTGTGCAACCATCGCCACAATCAATTTTGTGACATTTTCATCACCCCCAAGTGAAACTCCATACCCATTAGCAGTCACTCCCCATTCTCTCACCCTCACCCTCCTAGCCCAGGCAATCGCTAATCTACTTCTGTCTCTGTGGATTTGTCTGTTCTGGGCAGCTCATATAATAAATAGCATCACGCACTATGTGGTCTTTTGTGACTGGCTTCTTTCCCTTAGCATAATATTTTTGAGGTTCATCCGTGTTGTAGCATATATCAGTACTTTGTTTCCTTTTATTGCCAAATAATATATATTTCAATTGCTAAATAATATATATTCTATTGTATGAATATGCCACATTTTGTTTATCTATTCTTCAGTTAATGTATATTTGGGGTTTTCCCACTTCTTTGCTATTATGAATAATGCTACAAATAAACATTACTGTACTACAAGTTTCTGTGAGAACATATGTTTTCAATTCTTTTGGGCGTATACCTAGAAGTAGAATTGCTGAGACATATGATAATTCTATGTTTATCTTTTTGAGGAACCGTCAGACTGTTTTCCACATTGGCTGCAATATTCTACATTCCCAGCAGCAACGTTTGAAGGTTCTAATTTCTCCATATCCTCATCGACACTTGTTATTGTCTGACTTTTTGATTATAGCCATCCTAGAGGGTATGAAGTAATATCTCATTATGGTTTTGATTTGCATTTTCCTGATGGCTAATGATGTTCAGTATCTTTTCATGTCCTTGTTGGCATTTATATATCTTTAGAGAAATGTCTATTCAGATATTTTGCCTGTTTTTAAATTGGGTTATTTGTCCATTATTGATTTGTGAGAGTGCTTTACCTATTTTAGCTACCAGCTCTTTCTCAGATACTTGATTTTAAAATATTTTCTACCATTTTGTGAGTTATCTTTTCACTTTCTTGATGGTGGCTTTGAAGCAAAAAGTCTTTAATTTTGATGAAGTCCAATTTATATATTTTTTTCTTTTGTTGTTCTTATCTTTGCTATCATATCTAAGAAACCATTGCCTAATCCAAGGCCACATAGATTTTCACCTAAGTTTTCTTCTAAGAGTTTTATAGCTTAATTTTTACATTTATGACTATGGTCCATTTTGAGTTAAGTTTTGTATATAGTGTGAGGCAGGGGTCTGATTTCATTCTTTTCCATGTGGATATCCAGGTATTCCAGCACTGTCTGTTGAAAAGATTATTCTCCCCCTACTTAATTATCCTGGCACCCTTGTTGAAAATAAATTGGCCATAAATGTAAGGGTTTATTTCTGGGCTCTCAATTCTATTTGATTTATTTAAATGTCTATTGTTTTGTCATTACTACTCTCTCTCTCTCTCTCTCTCTCTCTCTCTCTCTCTCTCTCTCTCTCTCTCTTTCTCTTTTTAAGAGACAGGATCTCACTCTGTCACCCAGGCTGGGGTGCAGTGCAGTGACACAATCACAGCTCACTGCAACTTTGAACTCCTGAGATCAAACGATCCTCCTGCCTCAGCCTTCCAAGTAGCTGGAGGCATGTGCCACCACACCCAGCTAATTTTTAAACTTATTTTGTATAGAGACTGGGTCTCACTATGTTGCTCAGGCTAGTCTTGAACTCCTGGGCTCAAGAAATTCTCCTGCCTTGGCCTCCCAAAGTGCTGGGATTACAGGTGTGAGTCACTGCACCTGGCCTACACTGTCTTGATTACTATAGCTTTGTAATAAGTTTTGAAATTGAGAACTGTGTCCTCCGTCTTTGTTCTTTTCCAAGTTTGCATTACCTATTCTAAATTCTTTGCATTTCCATATCAATTTCAACATCAACTTGTCAGTTTTTGCAAAAAAAAAGCCAGCTGGGATTTTACTAGGAATTATTGATTATGTGATTATGTAGATCAATTTGGGGAGTATTGCCATCTTAACAATATTGAGTCTTCCAATTCATGAACACAAGATATCTTTCTATTTATTTAGGTCTTCTTTAATTTGTTTCAGTGAGGTTTTGTAGTTTTCAGTGTACAAGTCTTGCACTTTTTTGTTAAATTTATTTCTAAGTATTTTGTTCTTTTAGATGCTATTATAAATGAAATTATCTTCTTAATTTCCTTTTTGTATTGTTCATTGCTAGTATATAGAAATATCACTAATTTTTGTGTGTTGATCTTGTATTCTGTAACTTTGCTGAAGTCATTTATTAGCTCTAATAGTTTTTTTGTGGTTTCTTTGCAATTTTTTAATATATAATATTATGTCATCTGTGAATAGAGATAATCTAACATCTTCGTTTCCAACTTGGATGCCTTTTGTTTATTGCTCTTGCCTAATTGACTTGGTTAGAATTTCAACTTCATGTTAAATAGAAGTGGAGAGAATGGATGTCTTGCCTTTTTCCTGATTGTAGGGAGAAAGCTTTCAGCCTTTCCCCACGAAGTATGATGTTAGCAGTAGGTTTTTCATAGGTGCGTTTATCAGGTTAAGGAAGTTCCCTGTATGCCTAATTTGTTGAGTGTTTTTATCGTGAAAGGGTGTTCGATTTTGTCTTCTATTAAGGCAATCATACTTTTTTTCTTTATTCTACTAGTATGGTGTATTACACTGATTGATTTTCATATGTAAACTGGTCTGGAATTTCTGGGATAAGTCCTAGTTGGTCATGGTGTATGATCCTTTTTATATGTTGCCTGACTCAGTTTGCTACTATTTTGTTGAGGATGTTTGTGTCTATATTTATGAACATTATTGGTCTGTATTTTTCTTTTCTTATTTTGTCTTTATCTGGCTTTGGTATCATGGTAGTACTTGGCCTCATAGAATGAGTTGGGAAGTGTTCACTCTATTTTTGAGAGAATTTGTGAAGGATTGGTGTTAATCCTTTTTTAAAAAGCCTGGTGGAATTCACTAGTGAAGCCATCTGGTCCTGGGCTTTTCTTTGAGGGAAGTTTTTTGTTTACTAATTTAATCTCTAAGATTTTCTATTTCTTCTTGAGCCAGTTTTGGCAGTGTGTGGCTTTCTAGAAATGTGTCTATTTCATCTAAGTTATCTAATTTGTTTACCTAGAGTTGTTCATAGTTTCCTCTATAATTTAAAAAAAAATTCTGTAAAGTGATCTTTTATTCCCGATTTTTGCAAGTGGAGTCTTCTCTCTTTTTCTGGTAGATCTAGCTAAAGGTGTGTCAATTTTATCGATCTTTTCAAAGAACCAACTTTTGGTTTTGCAGATTTTCTCTGTTGTTTGTTTTTCTATTTTATTTATTTACACTTTAACCTTTGTTATTTCCTTCTTTCTGCTTGCTTGGGGTTTAGTTTACTCTTCTTTTTCTAGTTTCTTAAGATGAAAAGTCAGGTTATTGATTTGAGCTCTTTCTTCTTTTTAAATATAGGTGTTTGAAGCTAGGTATAAATTTCCCTCTAAGCACTGCTCTTTCTGCATCCCATAAGTTTAGGCATATTGTAATTTCATTTTCATTCATCTCAAAGTATTTTCTACTTTTCCTCATGATTTATCCTTTTATCTATTGGTCATTTAGGTGGGTGTTGTTTAATTTCCACATATTTGTGAATTTCCCAAATTTCCTTCTGTTACTGATTTCTCATTTCATTCTACCACAATCAGAGAATGGTCCGTGTATAATTTAAGTCTTTTTAAGTTTATTAACACTTGTGTCATGGCCTAATATGATCTATCCTAGAGAATGTCCTTGTGCACTGGAGAAGAATATGTATACTGCTGTTTAGGGTGTTCTCTATAGATGCCTGTTGGGTCTAGTTGCTATACAGTATTATTCAAGTCTTTTATTTCCTTGTTGATCATTTGTCTAGTTGTTCTATCTATTATTTCAAGTCAGATATTGAAGTCTCCAATATTATTATTATTATTATTATAATTTTTTTGAGACAGAGTCTCACTCTGTTGCCTGGGCTAGAGTGCCGTGGCGTCAGCCTAGCTCACAGCAACCTCAAACTCCTGGGCTCAAGTGATCCTCCTGCCTCAGCCTCCCGAGTAGCTGGGACTACAGGCATGCGCC
>CAUYRT010028036.1:0-39310 GCA_963574885.1 Lepilemur ruficaudatus | reverse complement strand
TCAAACTCCTGGGCTGAAGCGATCCTTCTGCCTCAGGCTCCCGAGTAGCTGGGACTACAGGCATGCGCCACCATGCCCGGCTAATTTTTTCTATGTATATTTAGTTGGCCAATTAATTTCTTTCTATTATTAGTAGAGACGCGGTCTCGCTCTTGCTCAGGCTGGTTTCGAACTCCTGACCTTGAGCAATCTGCCTGCCTCGGCCTCCTGGAGTGCTAGGATTACAGGCGTGAGCCACCGCGCCTGGCCTCACGCTTTGTATTTCTAAGGGTACAATTGGGTGGGCTTTCCAAGGAAGACAACAGAAGATGAACATTGTGGGGCCAAGATGGAAGTGACCAGGTAGGGGGTCTAGATGTTTTCTGACTTCTAATCAATGGGTCAGTTCAATCTTAGAAGCTTGTTTTCATTTCTTTTTTGCAAACAGTGAATACCAGTTTCCTCTTGGTTTAATTTAGAGACATGATCCTCAATCTTAAACAGTGGGTGGCAGTGAAGACAGATTCAGGGCTGTCCTCTCTCTGTTTCATGTGGCTGTGAATCAAACATCAGTTAGGAACCAAACTGCTATATGCTAAGTTCTGAATCCCTGGAGGCTCTTGGCCAGTGTTGTAGCAAGAACTGTGGATATCCCTTCCTGCAGAAGAACGGGGAACTTTTCAAAGTAGGAATTCACATTGCTCCAATCTTTCTATGTGAGAATTTTTAAGTACTTGTAGATATTGGATATTTAGATTACAGATCTGCCTTCATCACATTATTACAGGATTCCTCTGTCACATATTTAAAAGGTGTTTTTTTAAATTGTGGTAAAATATACATAACATAAAATTTACCTTTTTAACCACTTTTAAGTGTGCAATTTCGTGGCATTAAGTATATTCACAATGTTGTACACCTATCACCATTATTCATTTCCAGAACTTTTCATCATCCCAAACAAGAAACTCTACCCATTAAGCAATAATTTCCAATTCCTCACTTCCCTAGCCCCTGGCAATGACCATTCTCCTTTTTGTCTCTATGAACTCAACTACTCTAGATAGTTATTATAGGTGGAATCATATAATATTTGTCCTTTTGTGTCTGATTGATTTCACTTACCATAATGTTTTCAAGGTTCAACCATGTTGTAGCATGTATCGGAATTTCATTACTTTCTAAGGCTAAATAAAATCTCATTGCATGTATAATACCACATTTTCTTTATCCGTTCATCTATTGATGGACATATGGGTTGTTTCAACCTTTTAGCTATTGTGAATAACGCTACTGTGAACATGGGCATACACATACCTGTTTGAATCCATGCTTTCAGTTCTTCGGGGCATATAGCCAGAAGTGGAATTGCTAGATCATATGGTAATTCTGTGTTAAATTTTTGAGGAACTGCCAAGCTGTTTTCCACAGTAGCTGTACCATTTTACATTCCCACCAGCAGTGCACAAGGTTTCCAATTTCTCCACATCCTTGGCAACACTGTTATTTTCTATTTTTTTGATAATAGTCATCAAATAAGTGGTATCTTTCTGTGGTTTTGATTCATATTTGCATGATGATTAGTAATGAGCATCTTTTCATGTGCTTATTGGCCATTTATATATCTTCTTTGCAGAAATGTCTATATAAGTCCTTTGCATATTTTTAATTAGGTTGTTTTATTGTTGGTTGCTATTGATTTATAGGAGTTATATTTATATGTTAATATTATGGAAATTAATCCTTTATCTGATATATAATTGGTTAATATTTTCTCCTATTCCATAGGTTTCATTTTCTCTCTAATGACAGTGTCCTTTGATACACAAAAGTTTTTAATTTTGATAAAGTTCAATTTATCTATTTTTTCTCTTGCTGTCTGTGCATTTGGTATTTGGTATCATACCCAAGAAATTGTCAAATCTGATGTCATAAAGATGTCCCCCTATGTTTTCTTCTAAGAGGTTTATAGTTTTAGCTTTTATGTTTAGGTCTTTGATGCATGTTTAGTTAATTTTTGTATATGGTATAAAGTATAGGTTCAGCTTTATTCTTTTGCAGATGGATATCTAATTTTGCCAGTGTCATTTGTTGTAAGATGGTTCAATTTCCATTGAATGGTCTTGACGCTCTTGTCAAAAATTGTTTCTCCATTACTAAGGAGGCTGAGGCAGGAGGATCACTTGAGCCAAAGAATTCAAGTGAGCTGTGATCATGCCACTGCACTCCAGCCTGGGTGATAGAGTGAGATCCTCTCTCTAAACAAAACAAAACAAAACAAACAAAAACTAAAAATCAATTGGCCGTGTACACGGGGGTTTACTTCTGGGCTCTCTGTTCTATTCCATTCGTCTCTATGTCTGTCTTTCTGCTAATATCACGCTGTTTTGATTATTGTAGTTTTGTAGTAAGTTTTGAAATCAGGAAGTATGAGATCTCCAACTTAGTTCTTTTTCAAGATTGTTTTGGCTATTCTGGGTCATTTGAGGTTCTACATAAGAAATATCCTAGCATGATGAAACATCTTAGGACTGAGCTTCAAGAGATAAAAATTTTAATCCAAGTATTGCCACCTATTCAATAGGTGGCACTGAAGAGTCAATGCCTTTTCTGGGCTTCAGTTTCCTCAACTGTAAATGAAAGTAAAAAGCTGACTTTCACATGTGGGATCCTCCATTGTTAGAAACTTCTGACCACAATTGTTAATGAGGCCGATTCCAAGCAGGGAGATTTTAATATTTCTGCAAAAAATACTATTGGGATTTTGATGGGGATTTCATTGATTTAAATGGTTTTTAACTGTGGGAAACAATACTGCAGAAATTATCCCTAACCAACTAAAACCTTTGTCCCATTTTCCCAGGGACATTTGTGGATGAATACAGAAGGGAAGTGGAAACTGGGCTGACATTGACCCTCCTGTTGCCCCACTGCCCATTGCCCCAGTTGTGGCCTGCCACTTGCAGTGAATCATTTAATTGCAGTGAATCATTTAATTGCAGTCTTAACAGGCAGCCTCTTCAGGGAATGTTTGTATTTCCACTATTTATTTATTACAAATGGAAACTGCCAATCTAGAGCAGAGCTGTCCACTATGGTAGCTATTAGCTACATGTGGCTAGTGCTGCTGAGGAATTGAACTTTTAACTTAATCTTATTTTAATTTAACTGATTTAAATCTAAATTTAAAAATGAATACTTGATTCAGTTATTGGAAGACTTCAGCATATTTGGAACAACTTGGGTCTGTGAATCTCCTTTTCAACTATAAATTTTATGAAATCAAAATACAGATCTAGGATTTCCAATGAACTAAGATGTGCTGAACTGCTCAATTTTGAAGACTTGGCATGCAAAAAAAGAGAACTAAAAATGTTTACTATTTCATTAATATTTTTTAATTGATTATATATTGAAATGGCAATACTTTAGATATATTGGGTTAAATAAAATGTATGACTAAAGTTAATTTCACCTGTTTCTTTTTACTTTTCCTAATGAGGCTACCAAAAAATGTAAAAGTACAAAATTTGTCATATATTGTATCTCTGTTGGACAGTGTTCATTTAGATTAATGAAAGCCCATTGAGATATTTACCTCAGACATTTTGTGGTTTTCCCTTGTAAAGTGGTATGCTACCTCTACATTTATCACTTCTTATATCGTCATTTTTTAATTTTTTTTGAAAACTAAATTAAAAGCTCTTCTTTCTTACTACAGGAAAGAAACAAAAGGGGTTATTGATGTTACCGAATATTAGTCTTTATTAGTCCTTGTTTAGGTATCTACACAAATATTCTTCTCTTTTAAGGAACATGGTAGGATTACTCTGCCCCAGACCCTTTGAAGTCAGGCATGGCCAGGACATCTATTTCAACCAGTCAGTGCAATGTGACCTGGAGGAACATTTAAGAGCCAGTACATGACTTGTCACATCCTTTTCCCCCTACTCTGATGACTAAGGAAGCTCACGTTGAGATACAGCTTCTATCAGTTTGTGTCCCTGATGGGACTAGAGGTTCCTGCCACCCCATGGCAACATGGAGAATGAGTGAGAAATAAAATGTTCATGGTATTAAGCCACTGAAGCTTGAGGAGCTTACCACTACAGCAAAACCTGACTCATCCTACTTGATGCATACTTTGTAATTGGTAACTGAAGCCAGAAAGCCACCCTGATCACCCAGACATATATACAAACGTGTGTGTTGCTATGTAGTAATTGTTTACTTGTGCATCTCTGTCTCACTGGACCCCTTGAGGGCAGAAACAATATGCCTTTTTATATCTGCACACTGAGAGAGGATCTGACACATAGTAAGAAGTTAAGAAATATTTGAAGATTGGATGGCATAAATGAATGAATGGATGAGTGTCATAGCAGACGACTTTGCCATTTGGGCAGGGAGGTCTCTCAGAGGGGAACAGAGGAAGAGGAGCTCAAATGACCTTCATGTTTGTCATAGCACATAGCTACATGGGTGAGAGATTTTTTTTCCCCTGCTTGCTTGCTTGCATCCTTTTCATTTGTTTATTTTGTTTGTTTTGTTTTGTTTTTGGTAGCCTGTTTGAATGTCTGTTTGGCTCCAGAGTCAAATGTTTTCATGTCATCTGAAACTTCAGGAGAAGAACACTGAAGCAGCAAGCATGCGAGCCATGTAAGGATAGTAAGTAAGGTTAGCATGGGCCAACAATGATTTGGGAAGACAAAAGGACTCCCCAGTGGAATGGGATAAAAGGGTGAGTTCAATGAAGTTAAGGTATTTATGGGGCTTGAAAAAGTAAACATCACATCAACGAAGTTCAAAATCTTCCCTGCCACTGATCAGGCTGGAAGGACAGACACAGATAACTCTAGCTGCAAAATTAACAAGAAATGGTATTTCTCCCAAGAGCAGTCTCTAGTTATAAAGTGTCATAATGTCCCCTTTTTTGAGTAACTACTGCTTTCTTATTCACGGAAAACCTTGTTTACTTGTGCATTGAAGAATTGAAATCACTTGAAGAATCATTGAAGAATCTCAATTCAATTGAGAATTGAAATCACTTTAGCAGAAAAGCAGCCTTGATCTCCAAGCCGGGGCAGAGGTGCAGATAAGGGTTTCTAGGCACCACACTCATGTCTATCTTCACTTTGTCATTTTCAAGGACACTAGACCTCACAGTCCAGATCTGACAAGGATCTATTTACATACAGCTGTGCTTTGCTTTGAGTTTCCTTTAAATTTCTCCTAAAATTCACCCTTCCCCAAAATCCTATAATGAGTCTTTGGTGCAATGCTCCACAGTTCCTTAAAACAAGAAACGTAACCGTGTCAGACTACAGGTTTGTCCGTGGTGGTCCTTACTTGACTGGACTAACACAGAGTTCCTCAACCTCAGCACTGTGGACATTTTGGGCTAGATAATTCTCTGTTGTGGTTGCAGGGAGGCTTTCTTATTCATTGTAGAACATTAGCAGCATCGCTTGCCTCTGCCCACTAGATACCAGTAACATAGTGCTGCCTCCTGCAGTTGTGACAACCAGAAGTACCTCAGTACGCTGCCAAATATAGCCCAGGAAACAAAACCATGCCCTGTTGAGAATCACTGGGCTAGGGCATACATTCTCAATGGAGACAATATTATCCCCAAGAGGGTAAAAGTTGGAGAGTTTTTTCTTGGAGGGGTGGGGAGGAATCTTAGATATTACAATGGTTTGTAGTCCCTCAAGCATCACAGTATATAAACAGATAAACAGTATGTAAGAAGTATTAAAATTTCATGGGGGAGAGGCCAATTAGGAAAAAAAATAGATCTAAAAAAGCCTCTTTAGGAGCTATTGATTTTAAGAAGTTGAGAAAGCCTAGACGATACCAGCCTACTGTGGAAGGGAGGTGAGAATGTTGGAGACACCTGGAGTAGGAAGCATGTTGAAGCATGAATAATGGCACATGCAGCACAGGTCTGGGAGTCAGGTGTCCCATGATGAGAGGGTGTAGGAGTGGAGCGCAGCAAAGGGCAGGAGGAAACAACTCAAGATGGCTTAAATTATACCAAAATTAAAAATTCCATTTCTCAGTCCAACTAGCCATGTTTCAAGTGTGCAATCACCTCAAGAGTCAAGTGGGTTACTTGTATTAATTTAATTTTCTAGGGCTGATGTAACAAATTACCACAGACTGAGTGGCTTAATACAGCCGAAATTTATCCTCACACAGTGCTGAAGGTCAGAAGTCCAAAATCAGTTGTTGGCAAGGCCGTGCTTCCTCCAGACTCTGAGGGAGACTGTGTTTCTTGTCTCTTCCAGCTTCTGTGGCTGTCAGCATTCCTTGGCTTTGGGCTCCTCACTCCAGTCTCTGTCCCCATGGTCACATGGCCTCTACTTCTCTGTGTGTTCTCCTCTGCCTCAAAGTTCCTGCTGCCTCTCTCTTTTTAAAGATGCATGTATTGCATTTAGGGTCCACATGGATAATCCAGGATAAAGTCCTCCTCAAGATCCTTAACTTCAATGGAATACTATTTAGACATTAAAAAGAATGAAATCCTGTCATTCCTGGCAACATGGATGGAACTGGAAGACATTATGGTAAGTAAAATAAGCCAGTAACATGAAGCTAAACTCTGCATGTTCTCACTCATATGTGGAAACTAAAAAATTGATCTCATAGAAGTAAAAGGTACAACAGAGGATACTAGAGGCTGGGAAGGGTAGGGAGATGGGAGAGATAGGAAGAAATTTGTTAAATGATACAAATTACAGCTAGATAGAAGGAATAAGTTCTAGTGTTCCATGCTACTGTAAGATGACTATGGTTAACAATAATGTATAGTTTCAAATTGCTAGGAGGATATTGAATGTTGCCAACACGAAGAAATGATACACTGCTTGAGATGATGGATATGCTAATTATTCACTATACATTATATGTATCAAAACATTACTATGTACCCCATGAATATGTACAATTATTGTTAGTTAAAATTTTTTCTTAAACCCCTTAGTCATGTCTTTTGCCATATAGGGTAATATTCACAGGTTCTGGGGATTAGGATGTGGACATACATTTGGGGCCACCATTCAACCCCCTATAGTACTTGCTGTGTTAGAAAGCAGAGATATAGAACATTTTTGTCATTGCAGAAAGTTCTTTCACACAGTACTGTGGAGGACGGTAATGAACGAAGAATCAAAACAGTTGATAAATGGTCAGAAATGACCTAGTGGCTGCTGAATCTACCACAAAGAAAGAAGGCTGTGGTGTAAATGTCAAAGGAGGAAGAATTTTTTTTTAATATTGTTATTTTTTGTGGTAAAAACAATGCATAAAATTTACCATCTTAACCATTTTTAAGTGTACAGTACAGTAGTATTAACTATATGCACATTATTATGCTACAGATCCCTGTAACTTTTCCATTTTGCAAAACTGAAACTCTCTACTCATTGAACAATTCCCCTTTAATACCGTTTATGCACTCCATCCCCTGGCAGCCACTATTCTACTTTCTAAGAGTTAGACTACTTTCGATGCCTGCGTGAGTGGAATCATGCAGTATTTGTCTTTTTGTGACTGGCTTATTTAACTTAGCATAATGTCCTGAAGGTTCATCAACATCGTAGCAAATGACAAGATTTCCTTCTTACTTAAAGCTGGTTAACACTCCAGTGCGTGCATATGCCACATTTCTTTTGTCCAACATCAGTTGATAGACATTTAGTTTGCTTTCAAAGAGGATTAGGGTGTTTGCAGCAGCTGGAACAGCAAGGCCTCAGAATGGCAATGGGGGAACAGGAAGAATTCTAGAGGGAGGGGCAAGATGGCGGATGAAAAAACCCACCAGCCAGAGTGTCTCTGCAAGAAAAACAGATTTTAGAAATGAAAAAGAAAAATAAAATAAACAGGCAGACATAGATCAGAGGAGGTTGGGAAGGAAAGGTGCCTGAGACTATAGCAGACTCCATGGGAAGAAGTTGCAGAGGAGAACTGGAAGGAGAAAGGCCCCCAGGTGGCTTGGAGACTGGTGACAAGGGTAGGTGGGGCAGTTAACTTTCCCCTCCCTTGCATCTCGGACTGTTGGTGGGCTCCTGAGTGGTTGGAGAGACCTGCCAACACCAGGCCAGAGACCACCACTGCCAGTGAGCAGTGAGCTTCTCATGGACAGGGCACCAGGCTCCCAGCTTCCTCGGGCACCTCTCAGCCGCAGACCCGAGCCAATGGGCAATCACCATGTTGCTTCATTCTCCCCTTCCCCTTCCCTACTTTCGGGTGCCGAGAGAGACAATTTAGCCACCACCCAGAGGCATCTCCAAGGAAGAGGACTTTTCCTTTTTGAGGCCCTACAGTGGACTGAGGGGTACTCAGACTGTGAGCTCCCTACCCGCCAGCCCTCCAAGGTGCCACTTACCTGGTGATTCCAGCAGAGCAGGATAAGTCCCAAGGCAGAGAGACATCAATTCAGCTTGGACACCTGCGGATGACTTGAGACTGGCACTCCTCTCCCTGGCAGGGTTAGGGATTGATCTCCAGGCTCCAGGGGACAGGCCTGCAGACCAGATTCTGTACACCTGGGTCTCAATCGCATTGCCCAGGGGCAGAGAAGGGATATTTGTGAACAAACCTACTGAGGTGTGTGTGCCTTCAGACGCAGATCAGATGCTTAAGGGTCAACCCTCCTCCCAGAGGCGGGCCATGCGCCCAGCTCAGGCTGTGATCCTGGGCGGGGACCCTCCCTCCTGGCTGGCATCACAGCCAGGGGAGACCAATGGGCTTGAGGTCCTGCATGCTAGCAGAGGCCTGGGAGAAACTGTGGAATAGGGGAGGTGGAAAGGAATGAGGCCTGCTCCAGACTGCAGGTCTCAGACAGCCCCAACCCCACACGCAGAGTTTTCAGCTAAGTGGGGCCATTTTAGCCCATGCCTTGTAGCTTTGCCCAGAAGCAGTGAACAGACCTTTGGCTCCTGCTAATAGCATTTGTGGTGCTTGAAGGCAGGCTTACCCAACCAAGCTCTGCCCAGACTCACTCCCAACCTGCCCCTACTAAGATGGAGATTAAGGACACACCTGGAAGTCCCAGGGCCCCACCCACCACGTGAGGCACAAGAGTGCCTCTCCAGAGGAACAAGAGCTGGTTACAGGAACCAGATGCAACACTGCAGCTTGCCCCTCCCAGCAAGTGCCACCTACTGACAGGAAGGTAAATTTGAACATCTACTGACTCATCATACAGGGTGTGGTCAAATCTCACCCACAAGCACCACCTACTAACTCAGAGACTAGACAGGCTGTGTAATTATCCAAATGAAAATCTAAAGGTAGGAAGTAACAGCTGATCCAGATGGGAAGAAATCAGCGAAATAACTCTGGAATTATGAAGAATCAAATGGAAAGCACACCCCCAAAGGGGAACACGAGCTCTCTAGCAATGATCATCAACCAAATTCAGAACACTAAAATGACAGAAGAATTTCTAACATGGATTGTAAGAAAACTCAATGAAATGCAAGAGAAAATGGATACCCAACACCAAGAAGCCACAAAAAATATCCAGGGCTTAGAAGAAAACTTCACTAAAGAAATTGAAATAGTAAAGACAAATCAAACAGAACTTCTGGAAAGGAAGAATTTATTCAAGGAATTACAAAACACAGTGGAAAGCCTCAAGAACAGGGTAGATCAAACACAAGAAAGAATCTCAGGGATTGAAGATAACACCTTTCAATTAAATAAGCCAGTCACAGAGATACAGCAGAGTAATAAAAGAAAAAACGAAGTCTACAAGAAATGTGGGATTATGTGAAGAGGCCTAATGTGAGAATCACAGGCATCCCCTGAGGGTGGAGAAGAAAATACACAAGGGCTGGATAAGCTATTTGAGGATATAATAGAGAAAAATTTGCCAGGCCTTGCTAAAAATCTAGATATCCAGGTACAAGAAGCTCAAAGGACTCCTGGGAGATTCATCACAAACAGGAAGACACCATGACACACAGTCACAGACTGACCAAAATAATCACCAAAGAGGCCCTCCTAAGAGCTATAAGGCCAAAGCAGGTAACCTACAGAGGAAAATCCATCCGAATAACAGCAGACTTCTCAACTGAGACCTTACAAGCAAGAAAAGACTCTTCTCAAACAGAATAATGCCCAGCCTAGAATCTTGTACCCTGAAAAACTATGTTTCATATATAAAGGAGAAATAAAGACCATCTCAGACAAGCAAATACTGAGGGAATTCATGAAGACAAGACCTGCCCTCCAGTAAGTACTCAAAACAGCCTTATACATGGATCAGCACAATAAACACTCATGAATGTAAAACTACTCAAAAGCTAAAGATCAAAGGCCAGATACCACAATGGCTCAAGAGAGAAAACAAAGTAACAAAATTTAACTCAACAGGATGAAGAGAAATCTACCCCACTTATTAATTCTCTCAATAAAAGTGAATGGCTTGAACAGCCCACTAAAGAGACATAGGCTGGCCAAATGGATAAGTATACACAAGCAAAGTATCTGCTGTCTTCAGGAAACACATCTAACCCACAGGATGCATTCAGACTCAAGGGGAAAGGTTGGAAAACAATATTTCAAGCAAACAGAAGCCAAAAGAAAGCTGGCCTAGTGGTTCTGATTTCAGATAATGTAGTCTTCAAATCAACAAAAGTAATGAAAGACAAAGAGGGTCACTATTTAATGGTGAAGAGTACAATTCAACAATAAGACATAATAATTCTAAATATTTATGCACCTAACTCAGGTGCACCCAGATTCATAAAGTAAATCCTACTTCATCTAAACAAAATGATAAATAAATAGCAACACCATAATAGCTGGAGACTTCAACATCCCTCTGACAGCACAGGACAGATCCTCCAAACAGAAAATTAACAAAGAAATAATGGACTTACACAAAACTCTAGAACAAATGGGCCTGACTGACATTTACAGACATTCTAATCCAAAACCACTGAATATACATTTTTCTAATCAGCTCACGGGACATTCTCTAAGATTGAACATATCCTAGATCACAAAGCATGTCTCAAAAAATTTTAAAAAATAGAAATTATACCATGCATCTTCTCAGACCACATGGGAATAAAGTTAGAAATCAACTCAAACAGAAACTCTCATCATGGTACACAAAGTCATGGAAACTACACAACCTTCTGCTGAATGGTTATTGCATTAAGGAGGAAATCAAGATGGAAAACAAAAGATTATTTGAACTAAATGATAAAGGAGACACAAGTTATCAAAATCAGTGGGACACAGCTAAAGCAGTCCTGTGAGGAAAATTTATATACATAAATGCCTACCTCCAAGAGATAGAAGGATCACAAATAAACAATCTAATGAAATGTCTCAAAGAACTGGAAAAGGATGAGCAAACTGACCCCAAACCCAGCAGATGAAAAGAAATAACAAAGATCAGAGCAGAACTAAATGAAATTGGTAACAAAAAACTATACAGAAGATTAATAAAACAAAAAGGTGGTTCTTTGAAACAGTAAACAAAATTGACATGCCTCTTGCTAGATTAACAAGAATCAGAAAAGAAATGACTCTAATAAGCTCTATCAGAAATGAAAAAGGAGAAATTACAACTGAGGCCATGCAAATACAAAATATTATGTATGAATATGATAAAAAACCTCTATGCATATAAACTGGAAATGTGGAGGAATTGATCAAATTCTTAGAAACACACAACCTCCCTAGGCTCAATCAGGAAGAAATACAATCCCTGAACAGACCAATATCCAGTACTGAAATTGAAGCACCAATAAAAAAATCTTCCTAAAAAGTCCAGGACCAAATGGTTTCACACCTGAATTTTACCAGACTTACAAATAAGAACTGGTGTCAATCCTGCTGAAATTATTCCACAACATTGATAAGGAAGGAATCCCCCCCAACATGTTTTATAAAGCCAACATCACCCTGATACCAAAACCAGGAAAGGACACAACAAAAAAAGAAAACTACAGACCAATATCCCTTATGAATATAGAGGCAAAAATTCTCAACAAAATCCTAGCAAATTGAATTCAGGTGCTTATCAAAAATATAGTCCATTATGACCAAGTAGGCTTCATCCCAGAGATGCAGGGATGGTTCAACATATGAAAATCTATAATTGTAGTTGACCACATAAATAGAAGAAAAAACAAAGACCATATGATCCTCTCAATAGACACGAAAAAAGCACTCAACAAAATTGAGCACACTTTTATGATAAGAACATTTAACAAAATAAGCATAGACAGGACTTATCTAAAAATTATACAAACCATATACGACAAACCCACAGCCAACATCATACTGAATGCGGAAAAATTGAAAGCATTCCCACTTAGAAGTGGAACCAGACTAGGTTGCCCTCTATCACCACTTCTATTCAACATAATGCTGGAAGTCCTACCCAGAGCAGTCAGACAAGAGAAGGAAATCAAGGGCATCCAAATGGGGGCAGAAGAGGTCAAACTATCTCTCTTTGCTGATGATATGATCTTATATCTAGAAAACCCCAAATAGTCTTCCATGAAACTACTGGAATTGATAAACAAATTCAGCAAAGACTCAGGTTACAAAATCAATGTACACAAATCAGTAGCATTCCTATCTGGCAACAACAGTCAAACTGAGAACCAAATCAAAGATGCAATACATTTGACAATAGCAACAAAGAAAATAAAATATTTAGGAATATATTTAACTAAAGAGGTAAAAGACCTCTACAGGGAAAACTATAAAACACTGAGGAAGGAAATAACAAGAGTATGTAAATAGCTGGAAAACCATACCATGCTCATGGGTGGGCAGAATCAACATTATTAAAATGTCTATACTACCCAAAGTGATCTACAGATTCAATGCAATACCTATTAAAATACCAACATCATTTTTCACAGATATAGAAAAAAATAATTCTATGTTTTCTATGGAAACAGAGAAGATCCTATATAGCAAAAGCAATCTTAAGCAAAAAGAACAAATTGGGAGACATCAATTTACCAGACTTTAAGCTATACTACAAGGCTATAGTAACTAAAATAGCATAGTACTTGCACAAGAACAGAGACATAGATATAAAATCATCCTTACATAGCTATCTAATCTTTGACAAAGCAGACAAAAACATATACTGGGGGAAAGAATCCTTATTCAATAAATGGTGCTGGGAAAACTGGATAGCCACATGTGGAAGACTGAAACAGGATCCACACCTTTCACCTCTCACAAAAAATCAACTCACGCTGAGTAACAGACTTGAACCTTAGGTGTGAAACTATTAGAATTCTAGAGGAAAATGTTAGAAATACTCTTCTAGACATCAGCCTAGGCAAAGAATTTATGAAGAAGACCCCAAAGGCAATCACAGCAACAACAAAAATAAATAAATGGGACCCAATCAAATTAAAAAGCTTCTGCACAGCCAAGGAAATTATCACAAGAGCAAACAGACAAGTTACAGAATGGGAGAAAATATTCACATGTTACACACTCGATAAAGGGCTGATAACTAGGATCTACACTGAACTCAAGAAAATCAGCAAGAAAAGATCAAACAGCTCTATCAAAATTTGGCAAAGGACATGAACAGAAACTTTTCAAAAGAAGATAAACTAATGGCCAACAAACATATGAAAAAATGCTCAACATCTCTAATCATCAGAAAAATGCAAATCAAAACCACAATGAGATATTAGTTATCTTCAGCAAGAATGGCCTTTATCAAAAAGTCCCAAAACAATAAATGTTGCCGTGGATGTGGAGAGACAGGAATACTCCTACACTACTGGTGGGACTGAAAACTAGTGCAACCTCTGTGGATAAGAATTTGGAGAAACCTCAAAGAGATACAAGTAGATCTACCATTTGATCCAGCAATCCCATTACTGGGCATCTATCCAGAAGCACAAAAGACATTCTATAAAAAAGATATCTGCACTAGAATGTTTATAGCAGCACAATTCACAGTTGCAAAGACGGGGGAACAACCCAAATGCCCATCAATACATGAGTGGATTAATAAAATGTGGTATATGTACACCATGGAGTTCTACTCAGCCACAAAAAACAATGGTTATCTAGCACCTCTTGTATTATCCTGGATAGAGCTGGAATCCATTCTACTAAGTAAAGTATCCCAAGAATGGAAAAACAAGCACCACATGCACTCACCATCAAATTTGTATTAATTGATCAACACTTAAGTGCACATACAGTAATAACATTCATCAGGTGTTGGGCAGATGGGAGGGGGAGGAAGGGATGGGTATGTTCACACCTAATTGGTGCAGTGCGCACTGTCTGGGGGATGGACACGCTTGAAGCCATGATTTGGGTGGGGCAAAGGTAATATATGTAAACTAAACTTTTTTTTTTTTTTTTTTGAGATAGAGTCTCACTTTGTTGCCTGGGCTAGAGTGCCATGGCGTCTGTAAGCTAAACTTTTGTACCCCCATAATGTGATGACATTAAAAAAATAAATAAAACAAATAAATAGAAAAAGAAAATGTGGTATACACACAATGGAATATTATTCAGCCATTAAAAGGAAGGAAGTCCTATACTCCATGATAGCATGAATGAACCTGGAGGACCTTCTGTTAAAAAAAGCTAGTCACAGAAACACAAAGACTGCATGATATCACTCATCTGTGGAATCTTAAAAAGGTTATCTAATAGTAGTAGAGAGTAAAATGTTGTTTACTGGAGACAGGGGTGCTTGGGGGGTGGTGGAGATGGTGATCAAAGGATACAAATTTCAGTTAGAGAAATAAGTTCAGGGGATCTATTGTACAACATATTGACTACAGTTAATATATTGTATTCTTGAAAAATGTTAAGAACTGGATTTAAAGTGTTCTTACTATGAAAATTATAACTATGGGAGGTAATTCATATGTTAATTAGCTACATTTAGACGTTCCACAATGTATATATACTTCAAAACATGTACACAATAGATACACGCAATTTTATCTGTCAATTAAAAAAATTAAGTATTAAAGAAAAGAAGAATTCTAACACTCTTACAATCAAAGGTAGAGGGATCTTTCATTCATCCAACACGTATTGAAAATGCATTCACATCCCAGGCACAGTGCTAGGGATTGGGGGATACATGGATCACGCATGTGCACAAGGTCTGTCCTCTCTAAGTGTCCATTCTCAAGAAGGTGTGGCTGTGTCTGGAAATACTCTGAGGTGCCAGAATTGCTCTAGATGCATTGAGCACTTGGTGAGTGTTGGTAGGGTGGGGTGTTGGAGGTCAAAGAGTTAAGTATCCTCGCGCCCTCTCCTCAGAGGCACTTAGATTAGGTAAGGGTCAGAGGCAGCCACAGTTTAACATGTCTTTAATGGGTGGCCTGAACATCAAAGCAGCAGCAAAACAGGGACTCCTGCTCCTACGAATCTTCCCAGTTCTCAGAACTGTGGAAATAGCCCATGAGACTTTGTCTCCTCACGTGATCGCTAAGTCGCAGGGATCTCATTGGCTAAGGCTCGGAGAGGGCGGGAAAAGTAGGAGGTGGGGACCAATGGACAGGCGGGCCCCAACGCGTGCGCAGTTCCCTCAGGCCTAACCGCGAGGAGAGTACTTCGGGTCGCAAGGTACCAGGTAGGGACTCGCTGCCCCGCCCTGGCTGCCCCGCCTGCCCCGCCTGCCCCGCCTGCCCCGGGGACGTGGCTCCTCTCAAGCTGCTCCCACCCACCCACCGACAGCGCCCTGCGGAAAGGAGTGGCTGGGCCAGAAGCTCCCTCGGGCCCACGCGTCCAGGCTGTTTCCCGGCCCGGCGGCCTCCAGAGGCCCAGCTCGCAGCTGGGCCGCGTCTGAGGGCGGGGAAGGCCGCTCATGCGGGAGGGCGAGCCCGGCACGCACCTCCCGCCGCCTCAGCTGACTGGCTCCTCTCTTCCACAGTCAGAGCGCCGTCCCTGCCTCAGCCATGCGCCCCAGGGCGCCGAACAGCCTCCTGCTGGCCTGCAGCCTTGGTGTCGTGCCCTTCCTCGTAGGTGAGCGTGAGGCACGGGGTCCTCCCGCGTTCCCACCTTCCCGCTTCATTCCCACCTGCACTTCTGCGTTCCCGCATCCTTGCCCGAATTCCACCCACATTACTGAATTCCGGCCTTCTCACTCTACCCGACTGCATGCTGTATTCCTCAAGTTCCGCCCTCTTTCTCACGTCCCCAACCCCAGGCCCCCTGCATTCCCAGCAGCAGCCCGCCTTGCATGCCATGTACTTGCAATGCCAGCTGCCCTCGCTGGGCACTGCGCTCAGCATGGCACCGGCAGGGGATGGGCAGACATAGTTCCTGTCCCCATAACGCGTGCAGTCCACTGACCAGTGCTGGGAACCGAGTCCTGAGTGCCGTCTCCACGTCAGCTACTTACTGGCCCTGGCCTCGGGAAAGCAGCTGAACCCATCTGTGCCGCTGCATCCTTATTAGAGAACTAGGAATATTGGTTCCTTCCTCTTGGCATCGTGAGAAATAAGTGAGGGGGTGAAAGGCTGACACCGTGCCTGGCACTTAATAATCTCTTATTGAAGGGTAGCTTTTCGTTTGTTTTTCTCCAGAGACCACTTTATGTTGGAGGAACGAAGGAGGATAAATGCTCTCCAGTGAACCATGAATCATGGGCCCTTTTCCAAGTCGTTCTACTACTTCCCAGAATTCCCTGAGGGTTAAAGGGTACTGTAGGACAGCCTCTAACTACCTGTGGTTGTTCGCCAGATGCAGAATGTCCTGGATGTGCTTATGGGGAGGAGTCATTGAGTTAGTTTTAAAATCATTTTAATATTTCCCCCATTGTTGCGTGGGACTCCTGGGGTCGCCTCCCAAGTCAGCCTCTCTGATCACCCAGACAGTCCACTATAATTCAGTGTCTAGGGGCTTTAACTGTTCAAATCCATACTCTTGCACCTTTCCTTTTTCTCTCAGCCTCTCAAGTTCCCATCTTTCCTTTGACAGGAACACGAAGGGCAGACTGGAAATAGACTTGCCACCTACCCTTTCCCCCTGCCCCATAGTGGTGGATTGGTATGACTAAGAAACTGAATTTTTAATTATATTTATTTTAAATAGATGCATTCAACAGGGTAGCTTCAGAGCAGAGTGGGTTGTGAAACAGTTTGGAAAGAGAAAGGGGATATAGGACATTTTGCTGAGAAATTATGAATTGGAAAGTCTCTTTAATGTTAATTATGGGAGTTTTTTGTTGTCTTTTATTACATTTTTAAATTACTTAAGTATTAAGTATTTTGAGTTTTCTTTAATTACTTTTGGCTCTGTGGGTTTTTAAATTCTTTTGGACTGTGCTTCATCAAACAAGACTCTCTAGGGAGAGCAGGCCAGGTTTGCCCTGGATTTCTAATGGTTACAGTGCCTGGAGGGCCATCTGGCTATCTCTGGACTTTGCTTGTCCATCTCTTTATGACAGCACATGGCTCCCAGTCCCCAGCATTGCCCTGCGACCCCTGCGCCTGCCAAGGTGGGGGGGGGAGCAGCTACCCTCCCATTTGCACGGCTCATGGGGATATGGCACAATATTTAAAAGGAATATATCAAGCTTAATAAAATGTTAAAATATTTCTCATCCTCTTACCTGTACAAATATACCTTCAGATGACCTAAAAGGCCTGGAATTTTCACACTCCTCACAGTTTCATGCCAGAGAATGGCAGCACTGAGAGATCCTGATCCTGTCCCCAGACCATCTCCTTTCCCCACTCCACCTTCCCCTACACTATGAAGGGTATTATGATCATATGTGTGGACATATCAGTCTGGACATCCAAGATCCCCACTCCCACGACCTCTAAGAACTGCTTGGTTAGCCCCTCAGTCTGTTTGAGCAACAAATTCCAGGATTCTTTGTAGCCAGGCAAGGTGGGGAGAGGGTGTATGGCTTTGGGTGGACATGTGTCCTCAGTGTCACATCTTACTTACCTTATGTGGGGTAAGGGAGTCAGAGAAGAGGGGAGGTCCTCCCCAAGCCCTGGTTCTGGGGAGGTAAACAAATTGAAACTACCTTTTGGTAGCCCAAGAAGAATTCTGTCGATGCATACCGTCGCTTTTATTCCATTTTCCCCCTTGTCTTTAACTTTCCACAGGTTTCTACTTATCCATTCATAGTTCCCTCCAGGAACTCCCTCCTTCTCTGCTCCAGAACATCTTTCACTGCAGCAGCCAAGCCCAGTCTTTGCCCATGACCACAGGTGGCAGTGGGGGCACTTGAATGGGGGCAGGGAGTCAGAAGATTCAGTTCACTAAGACATTGTCAGCCCCAGAGGCAAAGAGTACTGAAGGAGCTAAGGTTCCTTCTTGTCAGCTGGGGCCCCTTCTTTGAGCATCCTGTGTGCCATGTCCTGTGACCTTTACTTGTAAGACCAAATTATTCTGTGCAAGTGCCTGAAAATAGACCTCTTTTAGGCTTCCACTCAAAAATGTCATCTTTTCAGTGAGGCCTTCCCCGACCACCCTATGAATTGCAACCCTACTCTGTACTTCTTATCCTGTTTTGTTTCTCTTTGTAGTATTTATCATCATCTGACATACTGTATCCTTCTCTCCTTTGTTAATATCTGCTTCCCCCATCAGAAAGTAAGCTCCTTAAGGGCAGGGATTTTTGTGGTAACTCCAGCGTTATTGGATAACTTCAGAAGTGTCACCTGGAGAATGCAGGGTTGAGGATCAGGGAGGAGGATGGAGTGGGTCTAGGGGCTGTTCTGTGAGCGCTGGGTACATTTGCCTGCCAGTGGCAAATAGCCAGCCAGTTTTCTGTCTTTTTTTCTTAACAGTCTCCTGGGAGATTAAAATGAGTGACTTAGAGGAGAAAGACGTTGATGAATTCAGCTCCAGTGGTTTTAAGTGCCCAACCTGCTTTGCAGTGCAAGGAAGAAAATGTGATACACAACTCAAATGGTGTGCAGCAGATAAAATAAACTGTGTTGAATTCTCTGGCATCATAAGCACAGGTACTTTTCTAGGAAGCAGTATTCTGTAGACACAGAACAACTGGTACTCTTTCACAAGCTTATGGGACATATGCTCCAAGAGTAGAGTTGAAAAAACCAGCTTTTGTCCAAATCTCTTAGAAATGGGGACCCAGGAGTGGCCTGAATCTGCAAATATGTCCAATTGGCTTTCTCACATTCATTTATGAATTGATACACACATTTACTGACAGCCTCTCTGCTAGCTTTGAGGAAGTTGATTCAACATATTAGATGAATCTTCATCCTCTGCAACTTTGATTGGTGTTTTTTTAAACCCAGGGACAATTGGTGCTTTCTTTCCTTTCTGGGTTTTTTAATTTTCAAAGTAAAAGCTTTGGAGACAGGCAATGACTAAGCTTAAACTTTCTTCAAAGGGATCATAAAGCATACTTTACTATGTTTGCTTTAAGAAAATCCAATACAAAATTCTAAATTAATTGAAGACATTTAAATTAAGAATGAATTAGGAGTGATAGTATGGTGTAGCATCATGAAGAGCTGTGGGCTAAGTCCCATGAAGGTTGAGTTGTGTCCATTGCTCTTCTTTACCTCCTCACCTCCTCCTGCTGACTCTGGGGAGCTCTGCCTTCCTGAAAATTCATCATCAATGAGGTGATTACAGAGACTAGTCATGTTAGTTGGTCTCTTGGATTCTTATATTTTTACTTTCTGTAATTTGAATAACAGAGTGATTCTTTCCTTTAAAATAGCAATCACTAGATTGTTATTAGCACCCAGAGGAGGTGAGATGAAGTCATCAAGAACATAGAGTGTGTGCCATGTGAAAAGTATGTATCTGAAGGCACTTTGAAAGGCAGGGAACACAATCAAAATGGTAGCTTTTCTAAGGCTATTGTTATTTCTTAAAAGATGACTCATGGCCCAGCATAGTGGCTAATGCCTGTAATCCTAGCACTCTGGGATGCTAGGTGGGAGGATTGCTTGAGGCCAGGAGTTTGAAACCAGCCTGAGCAAGAGGGAGACCTCATCTCTACAAAAAATACAAAAATTATCCTGGTGTGGTGGTACACACCTGTAGTCCCAGATACTTGGGAGGCTGAGGCAGGAGGATCACTTGAGCCCTGGAGTTTGAGGTTGCAGTGAGCTCTGATGATGCCACTGCACTCTAGCCCAGGAGACAGAGCAAGACCCTGCCTCAAAAAAATAAATCAATAAATAAAACTCAAATCAAGAATAAGAGATTAGATTTATGTACTTGAATTCCTATTAAATTCACAGTAAGTATACATAAATGAAACACGGAGATACCAGCGTCCTGAGTATCAGTAGCATATAAGATGTTCCTAACAAAGCCATTAGGACTAAAATGTCTATAAAAGCATAAGGTAGATCTTCAAGTCATAACATGGGTTGGAAAAAAGCTGACTTAAATAATACAAATATTTGACTGATGTAGGTTTTGAGGAGATTTAAGGATTTAGAGGCCCTGTGTTTGGAGGACACCATTCCAGCCCATTGCCTCTGCTAGAGAGAGCCATGTTGGATGATGCACAAGAGTGTGGCCTGACTTATGTTCTACTCCAGCCCAGTCTGGATGGGTAAAAGGAGGTATATAAATGAGGAGGAGAGTGAACGTCTCATGTGTGGTTTCTTGCAGGTGTTCGCGACGTAGCTATTGAAATGAAGAAATGCATAGAAGCACACCTATGCAAAGAGGTGATAACTTCTTACATGGGTTTTCCAATTGCTAACGAGAGTAGAAATTGCAAATCAGCCATCAGAAATGGGGCCAGAGTGAGACCCCCAACTCCCATCTTCTTTGTTCTCCTCCTGGGAAAGCTACTTCATTGACCTCCTGCAAGAGCCCAACCACCTCCATTTATGAATTAAACACGCATTTTTGTTTATGTATTCTTTCACGACTATTAATTTATCCATTCAGTTGTTGACTTATTTATTCAGCAGGGTGTATTTGTTGTGTACCCAGCCTCACGCAAAGCAGGTCAGGGCCAAAGTCAATCAGCATTGAGTCCTTGCCTTTAAGGTCCCAAAGCATTTAGAGAATGAGGACGTGAGCAGATGAAACGCTTAGAAAGCAACATAAGGAGTACGAATAAGAGCTGTAGAGCTCTGCTCAAGTAGCCCCTGGTTTGGACTCAGGGCAGAAGTGAGAGATTGTGGATTTGATTAGGGAAGGTTAAGGTTGTAGATGAACTTTGAGGAGATCTGAACCATATGGCAGCAGAGATAGTGTAGAGATGGGGCAGTGGGCAGAGGCTAAGGTGCAGTAGCTGAGGCTAACAGTAGAAGGAGTCTGGGAGAGGAGAGTATCAGGAAACATATGAGTCTTGCTGGAAGCATCTTTCTGTGAGTGACAGAAGGTGTCACACGTGGGTGAATACAGTGTACTCACTGAGCTGAGTACAGGCCTGCTCTGTGGCAGAAACATTGACTTCAGTCCACTTGAGATAAGATATGAAACATGTCTGGTTTTCACCCCTGACTGCTTATCAAAATCACCTGTGAGCTTTAAATTAGAATATTTATCCCAGGCCCACTGCCAGAGATTCAGATTCAATTGACCTGGGTTAAGCCTTGGACATTCTTGTCCTTTGTTTTGTTTTAATTCTCCCCCCATCCTGCTGGGGTGATTTTAATTTTTAGCTGCTATTTTTTAAAAAATAACTGAACTATGATTAAAAGACCAAAACTGTCACTTTGCATAAAGTGAAAGACCTCAAGTTAAGCCAAACAATTGCATGTACAACAGAAGAATTTTTGAATGATATTAAATATCAATTGATACAAAGTTTGAAAAATTACAAGTACTCTTGTTTAGCTGTAGTCATACAATATAAGAACAATGACCAAATTAATATGTTTTTTCTCAAAGGACTTAGAAATTTATGAAAAAATGTCAATTCATGACCCAAAAAAATCAAACTCATGGCATAAATACATTTTAATCTCTTACATCTTTCAAAGAAAAGTTTCAACTAAATGGGATTAAATTTGTTTCTATCATGACAAATGGTACTCCAGCTATATTAGGTCAAATATTAGGATTTATTAAAATTTTAAAAGGAGACAAATGTTCTTCTTATTCATTCTGCTGAAAATTTCTGTTCTCAATTCTCTTAAGCAGAGTCTATGAAAAGTGTCATGGATAGAGTTTATTAAATCATTGGGTTTATATGTACAGGTGTCATAAATCATCATCAGTTTATGGAATCATTAAATGAAATAGAAGACAGTGAATTTAATGATGTTGTGTTTTTTGTCAGTGCTTATTGGGTGAACCATGGGAGATTTTTACAAAGATTTACCATACTGTTAACTCCAACTCAAGATTTTCTTCAAACAAAAGAAATACCAAACATTTAATAGTCAAAGACAAAAATAGGCCATGCAATTCACATTTTCTCACTGATATTAGGCTTCATACACATGAGCTAAATTTTAACCTTCAAACGAAAAGCTTATTTGTGATCTTGCTAAAATTTATATTGAAATTGAAATTTTTTATGAAACAAATCAATAATTATTTTTACACACTTTTAACATGAATCACATGCAGCAGATTTTCATTGTCATCAACAGTGTTATGTAAACTGGCTGTAAAAATTACAAAAACATTACAACACTTTGTTGATATTGATAAATTTAGAGTTGGTTTTCAGTTTTTGCAATAGCCCTTTCATTATGATGTTAATAATACTGAGAAGACACAAGAGTTAATGAAATTACTTAATTTGGATGAATTTATTTTTAAAATTGATATGCTTATCAAGACAGTGTCATCACCAAGATGGCAGAGTAGGAGATACCAGCCTTCATTCCTACTCCCCCCCGGCCCCCTCCCCAAAACATGGCTATCCACAAATCAAAATAGGCCTCAGCAGTCTCAAAGGCCCATTAAAGAATATGCAGTAGCACAGTAGAGCAAAAAACATGGAGACTACCCACACAGAAAGGATCAGTGGTGAGACTGGCAACCTCAGATGCCAGGAGACGGCTAGGAACGAAGAAGAAGGGTGAAGACTGTCAGGATCAGCCCCGTGTGAGGAACCACTGGGGTCCTCAGCAGCATGCACCTCAGAGGACACTGGTATCTTCTGCCACTGAAGTAATCAACAACCATTCCAGAACACTGGGGAATCCCAGACAGAGAGACGTGGCTAAACCCTCCCCACAAACAGCAGCTGCTGTTGAGCCACTTCAGGAAAGGAGCTGCCACCTCTCTCAACCCCACACATGCCCTGAACTCCAGGCTGCAGCTGCCCTGCAAGTGCCCACACTCCAGACCTGTGCTGCGGCTCCACTGTGCCTGCCTGCATCCCAGATGCTGGAGCCGTCACCATAATGAGCTAATTGGACTCCAGTCTCTAGAGCCAAGATTTCTCTAAGCAAACCTGTGCTCCCCAGCACCAGCTCAGTCACCACAGGGAGTTAGGGGACATCCCAACTCAGTGTGTGCCTGTGCTCCTGTACTCAGCTTCCAGCTGCCTCACCAGCACACACACCTCACATACGGTTACCATGCAGCCGTGGGGGTGCCTGTGCCCCACATACCACTGTTATTACTGCCGTGGATGCCAGAGCCACAGTCCCTCCACACGTGTTCGTACTTCAGACCTAAGCTCTGGCTACTCTATGAGCACAGCTCATCAGACACCAGTGCCACTGCCACTATGAATGAACCTGCGAGCTAGGCCCAGTGCCAAGAGGAATACCCTCAGCCACAACTTCCCCTGTGGGATAAAAAGAGATTGGGAGGACCTTAGCAACCATTGCCACTGAAGACCATAACAACTCTCACCGCCACTGCAGACATCCACAGAGCTGGCCACTGAGGAATCCAGCATCTTTATCAACACTGACCTCCACTGACAGAGCTGCACAGAAACTATACAGGTGCTCCCTCCTGGAACTGCTACACTCCACCCACCAAGTGCCCTCACAGCCCCATGTAAGTGCCCTCACAGACCTTCCCATGTAAGGGAAGGTCTTTCCACACTGAAACTAACCTGTAAAGTCTAGAATAGAGTTGACTGCTCCACAAAATGTGCAAACATCAACATGAGGCAACAGGAAACATGAAAAACTGAGACATAACATCACCAAAAGAACACAATAATTATCTAGTAGCTGACCCTAAGAAAACAATGATACATTTATGTAGGGATAAGGCAGAAAGGAAGGTCAAGAGAGCCTGAGTACAGCAGTGTTGACCAATACCAGATCCTAACCACCCTGAACTCAGAAGTTACCGGCAAGTTGCTGGCCCAGGACCCCCCGAAAGTGAATGAATTACTAAGCCGGATGCCTTACAAATTGTTTGCTCTTACCTTTCTTTGATAGCAGCTTATGATTAGCCTTTGTGGCCTGACCACAAGACAAGGCTGGTCACATACAGCTGTTTCCTAACAGGATTTTTAAACACATAAAATGTTACCATTGCTCCTTTAAGGGTCCCCCTTCTGCTTGGGAGGGGACCCCTACTCTGTGGAGTAGGATCTGTTGTCTGTGTCTGTCTCAGTAAACCTCTTGTTGCTAGTTAGCTTGCTCCTGAATTTTACTGTGCAAAGCCAAGAACCCACTTGGCAAAGTTCAGGGGGCTTTCCTACCTTCATTGGGACACCCCCTGCATCAATATGAACTGCTTGACAAAGAGTTCAAAATAATTATTTAAAAAGGCTCACCAAATTTCAAGAAAATAAAGAGAAACAGTTCAATGAAATCAGGAATACAATAAATGAACAACATTAGAAATTTAACAGACTGAAATTATAAAATAAATTCTGGATCTGAAAACTACAATGAATGAAATTAAAAAATGCAATAGGGAGAGTGAACAGCAAAATTTATCCAGCAGAAGAAAGAATCTGTGAACTCAAAAACAGGTTATTTGAAAATATACAGTCAGAGGAGAAAAAAAGAAAAAAAAAAGAATGAAAAGAAATGAATAGAAGTTATGGGATTTATGGGATAGCATCAGAAGTACAAAGGTTCAAATTCTAGACATGTGAGTATCGGTGTTAAAGAATAAGAGAGAAACAAAGCTTACTCAAATAATAGCTCAAAACTTCAAACCTGAGAATGTATGTAAGTGTCCAGGTACAAGAAGGTCAAAGGTCTCCAGTCAGATTTAATACAAACAAATCTACACCAAGACATATAATCAAACTATCAAAAATCAGAGACAAAGAGAGTATCCTGAAGCAGGAGGAGAAAAGAAGCCTGGTACACGTAAGGGAATTCTAATAGGGTGAGCAGTGGGCTTCTCCGCAGAAACCTTACAGGTCACGAGAGAGTGGGAGAATGCATTCGAAGTGCTCACAAGAAAAGCCAGCCAGAATACGTTGCTCAGCAAAACCGCCTTTCGGAAATGAAGGAGGGACAAAGACTTTCCCAGACAAACAAATGCTGAGGGAGTTCATCACCACCAGACCTGTCTTACAAGAAATCGTAAAGGGAGTTCTTCAGGCTGAAAGAAAAGAATGCTAATTAGTAATCCAAAAGCATATGAAAGTCTAAAACTCACCAGTAAAAATAAGAATACAGTTACATTCAGAGGACTCTAACACTGTAATGGTGTTGTGTAAATCACTTGTATCTTTAGCATGAAGGTTAGAAGACGAAACTTAAAAATAAATACAGCTAATTTGTTAAACAGAGATACAGAATACAAAAATACATAAATTGTGGCAACAAAGATATAAAATGTCGGGAGGGGAAATAAAAGTGCAGAATTTTTGTATGCAATCAAAGTTGTTATCAGCTTAAAATATCCTGTTATAAGATGTTTTATGTAAGCCTCATGGTAACCACAAAGTAAATACCTATAGTAGACACACAAAAGACCAAAATTAAGGAATCAAAGCATACCAATGGATAAAGTCATCTAATCACAAAGGAGGACACCAAGAGAAAAAGATAGTAAGAAAAAAATCTAAAAAAGAAATGGAAAATAATCACAAAATGGTAGTAAGTCCTTGCCTACTAATAATTACCTTGAATGTAAATGAATTACATTTTTTGATCAAAACACACAGAGTGGCTGAATGAATGAAAAAAAACATGACCCAACTTATATAATGCCTATAAGAGACTCATTTCACCTTTAAGGACACACATAGATTGAAAGAGAAAGGATGGAAAAAGATATTCTATACAAATGGAAACAAAAACAGAGCAAGAGTAGCTATACCTATCTTAGTTAAAATAAACTTTAAGTTAAAAACTATAAAAAGAGACAAAGAAGGTCATTATTTATTGATAAAAAGGTCAATTCATCAAGAGGATATAACAAATATGCACCCAGATTGGAGCACTGAAATACATAAAGCAAATATTAATGGATTTGAAGAGGGAGATTTCAGTACAGCAACAGAAGCGTTTATGAAGGAGATGGTACTCGAGATGTGCACAATGATACCAGGCTCAACGATGCCGCCTGGGCCCAAGGAATAAGGAATGTCCCTACCGTATCTTGTGTGTGACGGTCCAGAAAAATTAATAAGGATAAAGATTCACCAGACAAGCTCTATACTTCGGTTGTCTTTGTACCTGTTACCACTTTGAAAAATCTATAGACAGTCAATGTAGATGAGAACTAACCGCTGATCATCAAATATGTCAAATTTACAAAATAGCAACAAAAAAATACCAGCAGGGCTTACACTACACTTTAGATCAAATGGCCCTAACAGACATATACAGAATGTTCCATCCAACACTAGCAAAATACATTTTCTTCTTTAAGTGCATGTGGAGTATTCTTCAGATGGATCAGGAATTACGCCACAAAATAAGTCATAACAAATTTAGGAAGACTGAGATCATAAGCATCTTTTCCAACCATAACGATATGAATTAGAAATCAAAAATAGGAGGGATTTGGGAAAATTCACAAATACGTGGAAATTGAACAACATGCTCCTAAACAACCAAGGAGTCAAAAAAGAAATTAAAAGGAAAAATTTGTAATGAAGGGATTTCAGATATCCACCATCTCACATGGACACCCATTTACAACAGCATCAAAAAGAATAAAATTCGTGCTCGCTTCGGCAGCACATATACTAAAATTGGAACGATACAGAGAAGATTAGCACGGTCCCTGCGCAAGGATGACATGCAAATTCGTGAAGCATTCCATAAAAAATAAAGGAAAAAATAATAATAAATTGAAGTAAAAAGAATAAAATTCATAGGAATAAATTTAACCAAGGAAAACTAAAACATTAATGAAAGACATTGAAGAAGACATGAACAAGTGCAAAGATACTTCTGTTCATAGATTGGGAATATTAATGTTGAACTGTCCATACTTCCTAACGGGATGTACAGATTCAGTGCAATCCCCAACAATATTCACAATAGCCAAGTTACGGAATCAACCTATGTGTCCATCAATAGATGAACAAATAAAGAAAATGTGCTACATATACACAATGGAATGCTATTCAGCCCTAAAAAAGAAGGAAATTTTGTCATTTGTGACATGAATGAACCTCAGGGACATAATACTAAGTGAAATGAGCCAGGCAGAAAGACAAATACTGCATGATTTCACTTAAACATGGAATCTAAAACTGTCAAACTTTTGCAGAGTAGAGTGGTGGTTACCAGGGATATGGGAGAAGGGAGGGATGGGGAGGAGTTGGTCACAGAATACAAAATTTCAGTTACACTGGAGGAGTAAGTCCAGGAGACCTATCATACAATACAGTGACTGTATTGTATGCTTAAAAATTGCTAACAGTGTAGATTTTAAGTGTTCTCACCACAAAAAAATGGTAAGTATGTAAAGTAACGTATGTTAATTAGCTTGATTTAGCCATTCCACAGTGTATACACAAATCAAAACATCATTTGTACACCATAAATACGTACAATTTGTATCTGTCACTTAAATAAGACATGAAGGAAGGAAGGGACAGAGCAAGAGAGGGAGCTGACAGGACCTTATCAAGTTGAACTTCAATTATAAACTTACTATCCCTGTTGGTGGACAGGAATTACAACAAACACAGTAAGACGCAGACCAGGCTGAAAGGCTGGCAAAGGTTAAGAAACCCTTGTCAACCAAGGCAGGACTGTACTCGGTACACGGAGGTCAAGAGCTAAAGTGATAGCTCTGATAGCTCAGGCGATACCTCAGCTAGAGCCCTTGTCTCAGTCATCTAGACCAAAGAATCTATCATGACTTGAGGCTGCCACTGGCCAGATCCCAGGGATTGGCCCCCAAAGATGTTTCACCCCCAAAGTTGCTTCCCTGTGCTTTGAGTGGGACTCTGCTTCTTGGTACCTGGCTGCTCTTTCCTGTCTACGGTTAGTGACCTGCTGGCACGGTAGAGCTTATGGAAACTTCTAGAGAACGCCTGTTATTCACACTAAGTGGACAGTTTGTTGGACACTTCCCCCAAACTGCAAATCCCAGTGTCTCAGGGCAGCCTGTTCCCTAAGGAGCTTTATGAGCTATTTCCTCTGAGATCGTCACTCTATCTTCCCAGCCTGTGAAATCCTCAGGAATCAGAGACAGGCCGCTGTCAGCCTCCGCTCACCTTGCCTCTGCCGCAGAGTCTGCAGGAGCACGGACTGACGTCCCCGAGCTCTCGCGGAGCCCCGCCACCGTGCTAGCTAACACGAGTCCGTCGGGCAGCACACTGACAAATCTCTGGGAAGCGGGCACCTATCCTGGAAACCCTCCTCCTAGCTCGCCGGCTTTAATCTGGGTGCTCCGCGGCCGCGGGGCAGGGAGGCAGGGCTCCGGCAGCGCCGCTCGCCCTCTGCTCCCGCCCGCCTCCTCCCTGCGCCGTTTCGTTGCTTGCCTCCTTGCTCTTCTACTTGTCACTGCGGCCCAGCCCGCGCTGGCCTTCGGACCACGTGTCGGCGGCCGCGTCCCCACTCCGAGCCTGCTCGGGCCGCGGCGCGGACCGCTCTTCCCCGCGCTCGCGCTGCCGACGCCGCCGCGCCGCCCCGCCGGTGTCCGCGTGCCCTTCCCCACCTGACGCTGTCGCCTCGCACGACTTTGCGCGATGCGGCTTACGGTCCCGCACGCACTCACCTAAGCGCCGCCCGCCCGCCCGACAGGACGGAAGCCCAGCACAGGCAGGGGCGGTCACCCGCTTGCCACTGCCGCCCGCACGGAGGCGGCGCCGGCGCAACGGGATCCACAGAACGCCCGCGGCGCCGAGGGGCGGGCCGGGGAGGGGCGGGCGGTGAACTGGAAACAGAACTTAGCGGGACCAGCAGTTACACCGTGAATGGCCACAAGATGGAGACATTCCTCAATAAAATTTCATCCCTACTTTTCCTTTTGTTTTTATTTGCCGTTTTCCCCATCTGTATGTGTGTCTCTTTACCTCAGCTTCTCTCTACCTGTTCATATATATACGTGTGTGTGTTTTCTTCTGTTTTGCATCTTGTGTTTTGGGGTTTTTTTTTAAGAGACAGGTGTAGCTGTTCCGCGGCTGCAGTGCAGTGGTGTGATCCTAGCTCCCTGCAGCCCTCAGTTCTGGGGCTCAGGCGATCCTCCTGCCTCAGCTTCTTGAGTAGCTGGGACCGCAGGTGCACGCCACCACATCCTGCTAATTTTTTAAATTTATTTTGTAATAGAGATGTGGGTCTCACTGTGCTGCCCATGCTGGTCTCAAGCTCCTGGCCTCAAGCAGTTGTTGGCCTCCCAAAATGCTGGGAGCACAGGTGTGAGACACTGCACCCGGCCTAATTTTTGTCATTTCTCTTAGATTTGGATAAATCTTTCTCTGTTCACAGTCTACATTTGGCAAGACAAAAACCAAAAGTTAGAACTAAGAGATATTCTATTTTCATTTTTTTATTTAGCCTATTGAATTCTAAAAAAATTTTAATATATGAATAATACTTAAAATATTTACTGCCTCTCTGGATGAATAGCACATTTGCATTTTGTATCCAGAGGCTGGAAAAGGTCAGACCTCGTGCATTTGGCTAGAACACTTTGCTGTCCCTGTGCTCCTCCTTGCCTTTGCTTGCTTGGAGAAACCAGAGGGAAATATGGCAGATCTCCCTCAAGATCAGATCCCTTCTCCCCAGGTGCAGAATTTCTTGGGAGATTAGCACTGCACAACCTCACCGCATGTCTGTGCTATCCCCGTGGTTAGAGTAGAGAGACTGCCCCACTATTGACAGCCTCAACCCTCCTCTGTGTCCTACATGACGTCCCATTTTCCTCATTCATGTCAGTGCAGCTAGACACAGGGCCCTTCACCTGCTAGTCCCAGATCCTTCTTCAAAATCTTCTTAAAAAATGGCATAACCTACCTTCATTCCCATTAAATTCTCTGTCCCATAATTTAATCAGCTCCTAAAACACTACTAACACCTTTTACAAATTGATCATAAAAGAACAGACAGTGCCCCATCTAGCTGTATGGTCCAGAAAGAAAAATACTGCGGTGGTTTTCCAACTACTATCTGAATGGTACGTGTGCCCTTTACCACAAATATGGACTTTTCTCCTACTTGGGAAAATCACAAATCCTCCTACAGATTTCAGAATGACACCATGCAAGAATTAAGTGCTTAATCACAGGGTTTTGATGGTAGTGATGATGACAACTGAGGTGTTGTCATGCCCTGCGTTGCCAATGAGCCAAGGCCCCACTCCAGGAGATCATGGTGGCTGATACAGGCCCTCCCAAGCCTCTGTCCCAGCTGTGAGAAGCAGCTGTGTTTCTTCTCCTCTCCCTGCTCTCCTGCCGCATGGCTTCCTCCAAACCTTACAGGGACAAGCAAGCGCCTGGTCCTGTGCCACCCCTTGCCACTCGTGGCAGTCAGCCTCTGAGACAAGCCGCAGTGTTCTCCACCTCCTGGCATTTGTGCCCCTGCATACGCCCCTCCCATGTTGTACCAGGTGTGGTCTCAGTGATCAGCAGGGTACAAGCTGAAGCAATGATATGTCACTTCTAAGATGATATGATTAAAAACTGTAGCTCCCCTCTCTCTCTTTCTCTCTGTCTCATTGCTTACTCGGGGGGAGGACAGCTGATACAATGTGAGGATGCCAAGGCAGCCTGCGAAAAGGCCCAGGTAGAGAAGAATCGAGGCCTGTCAACAGCCACCCGGGTGAGCTTGGAAGTGGATCTTCCATCTGGACGGCCACAGCTCCTGCCTCCTCCACGGCAGCCTCTTCATGGAAGACCCTGAGCCAGAACCACCCGGCTATGCCACTTCCAGATGCCTGACCTACAGACACCATAAAACAATAAATGTTTACTCTTTCCTGCTGCTAAGTTTTGGGGTAAGCAATGGATGGCTAAGATGCTGTACCCTTAATAAAATGCAACCGGAATGCCTGGGGAAGTATCTGCACCTGTGCCGATGACCTCCACACACTTGGTCTCTGCCCCTGTGCAGGTGAGGGGAGCTAGGGTGCAGGAAAGGGCCGTTTCATTGAAGCAGGCACGACACGTAATGCCGTTGGCGTCTGAGGATTTCTGAGGCACTGAATGAAGACAGAAAGATTTCATCTTAAGGAATATGCAGAAAAAGTAGCTGACATCATTACTATCCCCCAAGGTCACGGTATTCCAGGGTTCCTCCACCTGGGGAAAAAAAATTATTTACAACAAGGATGGCCCGTGTGAAGGGAGAAAGAGATAGGAGAATGCGATCAATCGGCTCTTGCAGGAATTTGGCGTTATCTTCCCCTTTCAGAGAGCTGCCCTTTCTGCCCTGGCTGGAGAAACACACTTAGGCAAGGGGAGAGTACCGAGTCTGTGGTCTAAGAAGACGCTGTTAACGGAATAAGGGATTAAATAAGTGAGGAAAGACAAGTCTCTCGGCTGGAACAGCAGAGCAAAACATTTAGAATTACAGACTGGCATGCAAGACCAACCCTTGCCACCCTCCGCCACTCAATCTCCTACGCAGGAGGGGCGTGTGACCACCCCTGATTGTTCACAAGGAAGCCTACGGAGAAGGAGAAGCCATTGGCAAGCAGTAGGTGTCTCAGAAGCAGCGAGGTGGGCTGCAGACCGGGGCTCAGCCCACGGTGAAAACTGGAAGCAGCAGTGCTGGAGACGGGAGGGAAGGACGCCTGGTCACACTGCGGGCCTTGGCAGCACTGGCGGCCGAACGCCAACGTCTTCTCATTCCCCAGTGTGGCCGAGAAGGACAGCGGAGCACATGTGCTTAACGAACAGCCTTTCTGCTGGATCAGTTCCTAGCGCTGCCCTGCACAGAACCAAACCCCAAAGAGTGTTTTCCCTTTAAGCCACAGAGTGATGCCCAAGCGGGAAGCCGGCATTCCAGGATTAAGGTCTTCCTCCCTTTGTCTTTAGTCTTTCCACTTCTCCAAGAGTCCCTCTGTGTTCTTCCCTTTTGTAGAATAAACCAACGGAGGGACAGTTGGCTAGAATTGCCTGGAAAGGGAGTGTCACGCCTCAGCAGTGCCCAGGCCTCCCCATGGAGGGTCTGTGCTGGGCACAGGGCCCAGCCCTGCCACCTCCTGCCACCCAGCTCTCTCAGCCCTCTCCTGGTGGGAAGCCATGTAAGGCTAAGCAAGGATAAAATAGAAGATGCGTAAGGGAACCAGGAGATACGTCAGGTTTCTGAACAAAGCAACCCCCTCACTCCAAGCACCTTCTCTGTCTGCCCGAGTGTCCAGCAGCCTGCGCAGGGCTGGGGGCCTACCTGACATATTATATTCTTGCTTGTTGCTAAAGCAACCGTGAGACACTTCACAACTCATCTGCCTGTCGGTTCCACAGTCATCAAGAAGGCACTGTGTACATGTATAACTCTCTACACAAAGGAAATAAACATTGCTCAAAAAATAATTCAAGAATAAAAACTGTCAAAAGTCATAGCTGACGTTTCAATAGCCAAACATTCCTGGGTTGCAAGGTGCAGTGAAACCTGCTCTCTGGAGCCCCACACAGCCCACAGTCCTCCTGAAGGGGCTGCATGACCACCTCAGCCTCCAGGTCTTGGGGAGGAAGGGCTGTCTGTTCTTACCCACAGAGCTGGAAGCAGAGGTGGCGAGAACACAGACGGCGAGGAGAGACTTTGGGCCAGAGGACTGCAGTGAGACCACGGGGTCAGGGATTAGGGGCCCGGCCCCATAATCTGGCAATCCAAACGCCAGACAGTGTTGTCCATTCATTCTTTCATTCATTCAGCAAGTGAGAATTTGTCAAGCACTTCCTTTGTGCCAAATGTGGCTCTTTTGGGGGATGCAAAAATGAAAAAGATGCCGTCTTTGTCATCAAAGCATCCAGGGGAGAAAGAGCCTTCCTTCCCTAGGAAGGATGTGTATGGGGGCTTTCCTTCTTGCAGGTGTGGAAGGTGCTGGGGCTCCCTCCGGAGCTCAAAGGGGGTGCTTTGGCCAAGGTTTAGAACTTGCTCCTCTGGGCGATGGGTGGAGGCCCTTCCTGTGCTGGAACAGCCTGTTGTACACCAGGGAAAGCAGCCCCTTAGCCCAGGACAAGCATTCCTCAAAGTCACCTTCCCACAAAGAGCCAGTCACCACACACAGGTGTCACCACCCCACACTGGAAATGCTCGCCCTTCAAGTATTTCCAGTCTTCTGTTGAAGGGACGGCCTCTGAGATGGCAAGGAGGACAAGTGTTGTCACCCATAGAGGGAAGGAGACCTGGCAGGGAGCAAAACCCTGCAGATGGGCTCCCTCCCTGCCCCTTCCTTCCACGTACCTTTATAGGACTGGAACCCAAACAGCCTAGTAATTTAGCCTAATCTTGATGCCAAGCCAAGTGCAATAAATTGCATTCGTCCTCTAGAAAGAGAATGTGAAAACAGCCATTCCTGACCCTCTGACCTCCCACAGGAAACTCTCTGGGGAAGTAGACTATTGTGAGTTTAGCTAGTAAGTTTCAAAAGATAAAGAGCTAAGAAGGAAAGTTTGCAATTCAGAACCTCCCTGTCTTGGTTTCTTCAGTAGCTATTTTAATCCTAAATCTCCCATGGGCATTCATCAAGCGTCCGCCTCCTTCATGGATACACAAAGTTCAAGTGCAACGTGGCAGGGGGCACAATTCCTGGACTGCCTCTTTCAAAGAAACAGCATGCTTCATTTTGCAAGTGACTTGAAGTATGAACTCTTTTCCCCTTGGTCACCAGAATGTTCAGAGTTGTATTTCATGCTAAACCATGATTTCTCTAACTGCTTCCTCCTGTGCTTCGTGTATGTTGGTACGTTTGTCTTTTCCAAAACTGCTCTCACCATTCAAAGGAAATGGAGATACTAGTGAAGAGCCCACTTATGAAGACTATGGCCAGGGGAGTGGCAGGTTGTCGGGCCTTCACAACACCTCTGGGCCTCCATCTGGAGTCTGTAGCGGACAGTTCAAAGGCCCACTCCTGGGGCCTTGTAGGGATTAGAGAGACATCCTGTGATCTCTGGCCCACAGCAGACACCTTTGTCCAGCCCTTCCTCAGTGCTAATTGCCAGCTGCATCCCTTCTTGTCTCCTCCCGGCCCCTGGAACCAGGCCTCAGGACCCACTTGCATCTCTCTAGAAGACCAACTGGAGTCTCCCCACACCCCATTTTTCTTCTCCCTCTCCCTGTATTTTCCGGCTGATCTATTGTTAGGGCCTATCTACTGTAAGTTCTATGGCAGGCTACTTGTTTGAAATGGGAAATGAAGGCTAAAATGGAGGGATTCATGTTTCAAAAATTCCTCCTACCAGGCATCAAAATCTTGTTGACATCCTTTGAAAGTCAGGGACACTGCGGTGATCCACACTGGGCAAGCACGGTCCCACTGGGAGCTGAGTGCTAAAGAAAAAGAAGATGCCAGGCCTGCAGGAGAGGAGCCGGCTGCTCAGGAGCCTCAGAGGCAGAGCAGGGAGGGTGGGAGGGTAGGGTCCAGCACGGCCCGGGTCTTGCCGCAATCCCCGAAAACGCACAACGCGCTGGCGGGAAGTGAGGCTGTTGACCTAGCAGGTTCCTGTTGTTTAAACAAAGTGGACAAAACATTTCAGGGGAGACAGAAACTTGAGCGGAGAAAAGATCGGAAAACCTGCCAAACCCTCGGTAACAGGTCAAAATGTTGCCCGTTGCTGTCTTTAAAAAGAGGAAAGGGTTGCTTTGCATGGCAAGGGACTGGTCGAGTGCCCTGAGAACAGGCTCTGCAGGGAGGCCCGTTTTCGCCTCGGAGCACCGTGCGCGCCGTTCAGCTCCTCTGAGCCTCGAGTTCAGTGGCAATGCCTCGTTCTTAGGGTGCAGAGGGAGGCTTAGGGCATGAGTGACATGCCTGTCACGGTACGGGCACATAGCTGCGCCATCCTCCACATCAGCAAAAACGGGCAACTGCCTGCATTTGGTGGAGCAGGGGTCAGGGGTCAGTGAGGCCGACTGACCTATTGACATGTTCTGCATATGCCAGCGTGGACGTGAACGTTTGGGAGCAAAAATACAAAACGAGTGTAATCCTGTTTTTCCTGTCCACCATCTCAACGGAGGGCATGTCCGACAGGGTGACCAGACATCCAGGAGCCCCAGAGGCTGGGCCCCGGCTGGAGACTCACCGCAGAGTCCCCCCATGCTTAGACCGAGAGAAGGACAACATCCTCATTTTCACTAACCTCTAACTGAAATTTAGCCTTTCCTTGCACAGTAAACGGAGTCCGCAAACCACAGCAAACCGGTCACCTGCGGGAACCCCTGCAGTGCTCCTCCTGCGTGAGGTCCGCGGGGTCTCACGGCGCTGCGCCCCTGTCGGCTCCCTCTGCCCATGTCCTCCTCGCCCAGAGGGGCCCTGTGTCTGGTGCGTTCGTAAAGAAGCGTGTCTGCCGTGTTCCACGTGTTAGGAAAGCTCATGGCTATATATTAACATAATGATAATCCTGTGTGATTGAATTTCATCAAAGAGAAGGGGTCCGTAAGTCCCACGTCCTGCCACGGTACTGAGGTGCCGAGAGGCCTGCGGCCGGGCGCTCCGCGGTTCCGGGGGGGCCCTCGCCGGCTAAACCGCTCCCTTCTTCCTAGCTACTTGCCGTGAGCTCGGCCGGCTGGGGCGGCTAGAGGTAAGGACAGTTTCTGGCAGAGAAGGTGTGAGGCCAAGAGCGCAAACTTACAGGTCAGCCTTAAGACGTTTGCTGTTAGATCGCGCCGGCTGCGAAGCGGCGACGCTGGAGCCCACCCGGCCGGGCTCTCGGAGGCGGCAGCCTGAAGCACAGACCGGGGTCCGAGGGGAGGAACGACGGGGCGGAATGACAGTTCTGTCGCTGCTGGTAGGGAAGCGTGGCCTCGGTCACCCGTCTCGCCTGCTGGACAGAGGGTAACAGAGGTAAAACTTGGGACTGCCCAGTTCTGTGCCAACTTCCGACTTCCTCAGCAAACCGGTCGTGGCCCGGTGAGTGCAGACTGGGGCGAACCCGCGGTCACCGTGGCGAGTTGCCAGAGCCCCTGGGGGACACCGTTTCTGGAGGCAAAGAGAAGAAAAGCCAAGACGCTCAGTGGGAACCCAGAGCGCCCACTCTCTGACTTGCGCCCCCACACGCCTCCTGGCTTCAGAATCATCCCACAGGGCCCCTTTGGGGGACCCCACCCTCTCAGGGCAGCTGAGCTCATTCTTGGAACCAGAAACAATATTCTGCTGCACGTCCCAGGTGAACTGCTCCTCGGGTGGTGGTGTGGCCACGTCCCGTCAACCCAGCTCCCGGCTGCCTTTCTGGGAGGGACCCGCTCCCTGTTCTCCCAGCCACGGACACAGACGCTGTTTTTGACCACAGCCTATTCCAGGCTTCCCTGAGCTTTCTTCTCAACTAGGCCCTGACTTTTGAGTATCCATGTTTGTTTTTGTATTGTCCAGTTTTAGCAAGAATTCTGCTAATTCTGTTTGACCAGACCCCGCCCCCAGACTCTCAGTATCTGATCACCCTGATAACCGACCCGGGTCCTCCTCGTGCACCATCCCCCAGCTGGTGTCCGATTCCCCTGGCCTGCCGTTAGCAAGGTTCCCATTGGGTCAATTCAGCCAGAATCACCCTTTACCCCAGATGTTTCCTCTTAGCCATTTTCTACCTACTGACCCTCACCCTTCTCCTTGGCTACAGATACCACTCACCCATGCTCTGTTTGCATTTGAGCCTGAGGGGTGGGGGGGGAACTTCCCCTTTCCCCCTAAAAGTTCCCAAAATTCACTCACAATTAAGGCAGATTAACAAGAGGAAAAGATTTATTTACTGGGCACAGGGTGATTACCCAATATCCCAGTGGGATCGGATATTTTTATACACTTATTTTAGAGGGAGGGGAGATGAAGAGTATGGGCAGTTCTGTTCTTGGGCAATAACTGGTTGTCAGGGAGGATGGGTGGATGGGGAAGCAGACTGACTTGCAAACTAACCTGAGAGACAGGTGTTGTATTTAAAATTGAAGTGAAAAATTTCACTCCCTGGGCTCTACGCTGTAATCTTATCTAAACAGCTGTAACTCTCAAAACCACCTGCAGCGACCTCTACTATGATAAGACAGGAAGAAACGAAACTCTATAGAAACTCTGTACCAGGAACTGAGGTTGCTGGAGGCCCTGCCTGGCTAAAGATAACAGCATTGTCCCTCTCCCTCCCTAAACAAAATGTATGAAAGACTGCTGCGCTCTTTGTTCAGGGCTCAGAATTTGGTGGCGAGGCCCCTCTGAGCCCGCCAGTGTAATAAAACCTGTTTTTCTGTACTCCAGTGTGCCTCGCGGTCTGTTCCCAGTTGTATTTGCTGTAACAAAATGATTCGGGCCGGTCTGGTTGCATTCTCCATCTTCTTTCCTGCAATACAGTGAGCAGACAGGGAGGGGAAGGGAAGTCCATTGTTCTTTTGATGGGTCTGTCTGGTTATGCAGATGAAGGGGAAGCCCCTTCCAAGGCCTGTTGATCTCCAAGGGCCTATAATTGGATATATATATTCTTTACACCAGGGGGTCATATTCTGGGGTCATCACTCACCCACCTCTACGCCCCTCAGTTCCCCTCTGTAAGGTGAGAATAAGACCTGGCCCACTCCTTAGGTTTGTGGGAGAGTCAGCAGGAGTCCACCAAGGACATCTTCCAGCTCTGGCTAGACCATGTCCATGTCCATTCTGTTCACTCTCCAAGGTCAGGCAGCACTTCCTGTAGAGCATTTGCTCCCTGACTAGGCCTTGGACCATTCCCCAGGTGAGACAAAGACCCCACTGCAGGCCAGCTGGACACCAGGCTGCAGGAAAGCTACCGAGGCACAGCCATCTAGGGAAGGTGACAGCCTCTTTCCCCAGACATGCCCCGGTCTCGCGCTGGGCCCCAGATGAGCCGCAGGTTGGGGGCCTCCTCACCTGCCAGCTCCTCCTCCCCTCACCACCCTCATTCTCTGGCTTCTCCCCTTCCCTAGTCCTTCTCTAGTCTTCGAAGGGGCGATGTGCTCCTTTGACAATGAAAATGCAGAAGCAAAAGCATGTGCAGCAGCAGAGAGGAGGCCAGCAGCGTGGAGCATGGGCACCCACCAGACAGTAGGGAGCGAAGCCTCTCAAGGCAGATGCCCTAGGGGAGGAGCAGGTGGTCGGAGCACTCAGGCCTGCTCCTCGGGATCCATTTGGCTTTGCTCCTTCTGGAGTTATCTGGGTGCTTTGTCACTTATGTTGCCTTTTAGGCCTAGAGTCTTGTTCTTAGGAGCTCTGCCTCTGCCTGCTGGCCTTGATGTTGCAATGACCATTTCCTGGCCATGAGGATGATCCTGAGCTGAGTGAGAGTGGGAGGCCCAAGTGCGCTGAGTCCACAGTGTCGAGAGAGCTCAGCAAACACCTGCTTCCCAGCCCAGTGGTCTCTGTGCCCAGGCAAGCTTGGTTTACATTATGATTCTACTGTGTGACCCTCCTTTAGTGACTCAACTCCTCTGTGCTTCAGTTTCCCCAATTATAGAATAAGGATAAGATGGGAGTGAGCTCAATAGGGTGGTTGCATAACAAAGGGAAGGGCCCAAAGGAAAAAAAAATATTTTCTGTCTATTTAACTGTGGACAGAAAAATCCAAACTCTGAAACATTTGAAAGTTTATTCTGAGCCAAATTTGAGGACCATGACCCGGAGCCACACCCAAGAAGCCCTCAGCAGGTGGACTCGCCGTGGCTGGGTTACAGTTTGGTTTCATACATTTCACAGAGAAAGGGGTTACAGGTAAAGTCATAAATCAATACGTGGGAGGCATACATTAGTTTGCCCAAAAAGGTGGGTCATCTCTAAGTGGGGGGCTTAGAGATTATAGATGGGTTTAAAGATTCTTTAGCTTGTAATTGGGTAAAGACATGAAGCTTTGTCTAGAGGCTTGGAATGTTTTAACAGAAGGAATGGTTATCAGAGATAAGCCACCGGACATAGATTTGTTGTGCAAATTGAGGAC